>JADKLZ010030675.1:0-14949 GCA_021533235.1 Biomphalaria straminea | reverse complement strand
TCCATTCAGATATCTTCTAGGCCTTTCGTCACCACACCCTAACCCCATGTTTTTTACTAAGGTTTATAGTTAAATCAAAAGTGGCTGCAGCGTACGCAAACTCGTTGACCGCTTAGAATATTGTGTGTTGGTTTCCTTTTCGAGTCGATGTGAAGCTCGAAGTCGCAGATCCTCAAGTTTCCTTAAACGCTCCTCAGAATTTTCTAGCTTGACGATATTACTAATGATTGCATTTACGAATAATAACGTTATGTCAATAAAATATTAACTTCACGTCAATAATAATAATAATAATAATAATAAAATTATTATGTTTATATAAATAATGTTTGTCTAAATGAATCTATATAAAAGACCTTCTAAAAAAAAACAAAGATTTAGATCGAACAAAATTATAAAATATTTGTCTTCTATAAATTTAGAGTGGAATTGGCAATGCTGTTACATCTAGATCTAGTCTAGGAAAAAAAGCGATTGAAATCTGGCTGAAATCCTATAGCTCAGACGTAGACGTCTAGATCTATTTGTTTTCCTGAAAAGTTGTGAACATCTTTTCTTCTAGAAATTACAACAGAAAACCTATTAGATTATTATTAGATCTCTTCAACGCCGCAAACCTCCTGCTATTAGGGAAGAATAACGGCGAGCAACATGGCGGTTTTTTCGACGGAGAACTGAGAATCTAGTTGTAAGTCTAGAATCAAGACCTAGATCTAGACGTAGATTGTTTGTTTGTTCTTTTACATGTTTCGGATGTTCCTTCAGAATTGAAGATAGTTACTTCCTAGTCCAAACCTCCCGCAGGACGACGGGGGATGGGAGCGGGCAGGGTTTGAACCCGGGACCATCGATAAATCCAAACGACAGTCCAGCGTGCAAACCGCTCGACCAGGCAGACATCCAGATTCCAGATTCGGCGTCCATATCTTTCTTTTCGGCCTACATTATATATATATTAAAAATATACAATTAATCAAATTCTTATTTTAACGTGCCTTATAATAAAGGGATCAAGCGATTAATTTGTAGAAACACTTGGAAGCACTTGAGCGTCTTCAGATAACCACGTGCTTGATTGATGTTCACTGTTTTAAACCTTCAACTACGGTGCGCAAATATCTAGTTGTGTCTATTCATTCAAACGCGATAAAACTTGTTGCAAAGAAATGCTTTAGTGAACGGATGTAAGCCAGTGACGTAGGAGGTGTCAAGTTTTTTTTTCCCTTTGACGTCGTGGGAAAAAATTTCATTCATAAATTCTCCATGTCATTCATAAAACCTTCAAACCAAAATAAGTTTTTCTATAATGAGACATTTTTCAAACCGATATAACGGTCGAACTCGAGTTTTCCCGATGTGGCCAATGAGCTGAGCATTTTTTTCTCACTAACATTTAGATACGTTGAAATTTTAAAGAAAATCGTTAGAGCCGTTTTCGAAATAGAAGGAAAATATATATATATATATATATATATATATATATATATATACAAGAATTGCTCGCTTAAGAGTATAGGATTTTAAAAAAAGACTGTTTTGTGATCTCAATGACGGAATACCCCAAAAATAGCAATAAATGAATTATTTCTAGGTTTTTCATTTTTGTGAGAACCAGACGTCGGCAGAATTGGTGGGACAAATGATCCAACTAATGATTAATCTCAATTTATCTATAAATAAACTGCGAAGCTAAAGCTATGATGGTGCTTCCAATGTAAGTGGTTGTAAGACCTAGAATGATCTTCGGGTATTGCTTCATCAAAAGAAGCCGCTCACTCATTATGTTCACTATGTTAACTATGACTTAAACTTGGTCTTAAATAATTTTGTCAGCTGTGCTTAAGACATAGCAGATTTCAAGGGCTTGGTGTGTGTTTTTTGCTCACAGCATCTCAAGATGGGCGCGTCTTGAATCCAATAGGAAGAGCGTAGTATATAATACACGTGGTCATCAAGGGATAATGCTCTAATAACAATGAGATTAAAATATTTTGATGTACCAAAGCAGTTTGTGTTCCTCAAAGAATAAAAACGCATGGAAGCTGCAGCACTTAGAAGAAAATTAGAATTATTCGATAACATTGTTCTGCTTATTGTCCAACACAAAATTGTAAGCGCAGTCAGCGTTGCCTTATGAATGTTTAAAAATGAGTAGCAAGATCTATATAAAAGCAGAAATTATTAGAATGACTTGTGGTTAACATACTCACATTCAGATTACAAAATTGTTCTGTCACACTTTACATTCGTCTTACTTGGGGTAGGGGTGGGACACCAAGATATTCTTGAACCCGGGCCCACGGATACCTTGCTACGCCACTGCATACCAGCTGACATATTTAGGTAAAAGGTATAGATTATACATACATTCATTCGTGACAATCATGGGCGTAACGGGGGTGGGTTCAAACCCCCCACATCCAGAAAAAAATCTTGGCTACGCCCATGGTGACAATATACTATTTTAAAAACTTCTAAAGAAAAGTTGCTTAAAAAGACATATGCTTCAGATCTCTGAAAATGTGTAAGGTTTTGGAGATACTATTTACGAATGCTTGCTATAAAACAAGTCTAGATTAATAAAGGTTGTTAGTAAACTACAAATATTTGTGTCGGCAAAAGCTAACATAAGGAGGTTATAAGGCAATAGTCAACATACAGAAGTCAAAAGGTAAGGGTGAAAATGCGGCAAAGAAGTAGTAAAAAAAAGTAAAGTTTCCCCTTCAGACCTTGCGATCTATGGGGCAGATGATGTTAAGGTCTTCTGGTTCTTTGGCCAACGGTTAACGAGCAGGGTGTTATGTGGCCAGCACAACGACCAACCGCCTTTACTTTCCCCAACTAAAGTCAGGTACCCATTAGAGTTGGGTGGACTCAGGGGCGCCCTAAAAATCCCGATGTTCAAAATCCTAGTCTTCACCGGGATTCGAACCCAGGACCTCAGGTTCGGAAGCCGAGCGCTTAACCATTCGACCACCGCGCCCCCGGCAAAGAAGTGTGTTACTAGAAATAGAATCATTTCGAATGTTTGATCAATTTCTTTTTTTTTTTTTTAACATCGTGTATCAGGTCCATGTGCTGTTTAAAGCCTACTGTTCTGCAGTATGGAATATATAGAAGCGAATAGGTTTCTAACAATAACGTACAAAGGTTCGAATCGGACATCAGTATTCGGGGGAAAAAAGCCAAATAGCCTACAAAAAAAAACTTTAAAAACAAAACCCAAAAAAGCTTATATTAAGTGTGACAATTATCCTTTCTTTGCAGACCAGTGAAAATAAAATGTAAACACTTAAAAGACTTTCATCGTATCTTATATACTACAGACGTTACTTCAAAAGAGAAGATGATTACGTCCTACGAGTCATGCATTCAGTCATACGCATTAACCAATGACCTTAATTCTGTCAAGTCACTGGTTTTTCTGGCTAGCTCAGGCAACCCATTCCATGCTCTAATAGCGCTAGAAATTAGTTTGTATCAGTCATTGATTAAATTTGTAATAAGACTCAGACGACAATTTGTAAAAGGGACTCATTCAGCTTATATTACCCTTTAAGTCAAGTACTATTTCTTTTCCTTGGAAAAGGGAAAATTCTTAGGAAAATCAATGGTGCTATACAAGATGAAACAGGGTGGAGGACACTCACTAACCATGAGATATATCAATTGTATGAAGACCCAACAATAGTGACTGAAATAAAAAGAACAGACTACGTTGGGCAGGTCAACTTGAAAGAATGTCAGATAATAGAGGAGCGTAAATCGTATACAGGCAAAAAACGAAAGACAGGTGACCCAAAGGCAGACCCCGAATGCAATGGATTGATGATGTGAAAACAGATCTGTAACAGCTTGGGGTTAGACGGAAGACCGAGGAGAAATCTGAATGTAAGGATGTGTTGAAGCAGGCCATAGCCCTCCATGGGCTGTAGTGCCACCGCGATGGATGGATGGATGGAAAAGAGAAAAATTCAGCTTAAACCACCACTTCAGTCAAGTACTATTTCTTTCACTTGTTTGATTGATTCTTGTGTTGTCAGGTACAAGGTATAATTATTCAAAATTACAGCTTGTTACGAGATTGGGTCAGGTGTTGAAGAAGTAACGTGCCCAAACATTTGACCAGATTCAGTTAATATAAGTTAATATAAGTTAATATAAGTTAATATTAGTTAATATAAGTTAATATAAGTTTATATAAGTTAATATAAGTTAATTTAAGCTTTGTAAAAAAAAACGGCTTGGATGTTCGGGAGCTCGTTTAGAATACCTTGTGGTATGCCTATAGATTCAGACGATACGTAACCTGAACTGCTAGTCAGAATCACACAGTTCACTGCACTTAAGGTCAAATTGATAGTCAACATTCTTGAATGCTTCCCAAGGGTCTTGGACGCTAAGTGAAGAACTAGAAAGGAATTAAGATGCTACAGAAGGATCCTGGGTACATCTACAAGCAGTGCACTAAGAAAAAAATAATTCGAAATAGGATCACGTGACAATTCGACTCAACAAAGGACTGCTGGATCTACGATCTTATTATGGCATAGCCTTTTTGTATTCCAAGTATAATAACTTAATAAAAAGTATATATCTACTAATAATAACAAAGAACTATCAAGAGACTAACCTTTAAATTGATAATTTGATTTTATTTAAAATTTGTGGGTAAAAGAGACCTGGAGAATAACTGAGATGTGTATTTCTAGGAAGTAACGAATAAAATGTGAAAGGTATGTACACAAAACTGAAACTAAGCTTTTTATTTAAAATGGAATTAACTAAATTATAACTTTAAACAAAATAAAACCTTTCTAAAACCCATTTATAGCTACATTTTTCAGGCCTCTAAGGAAAGTCATCAGTTTCACTGAAAATGTGAATAAATCATTATACTTTTTTTTTTCAAATTTACAAATACAGATTCTAAATCTAGTTTCAAAAAGGTTAAATATATGTTATACAAGTTATAGCCTGCAAACTGCAGATGTTAAATCCTAGACTAAACGTACTTAAGATTTCTGTTAGCTAACGTTTGAAATTTCCGTTTGTAAAAATAGTGAAGATCAAATTCATTTTTGGATTTCGAAAAACATTAGGCCTACATCGGGAAGATCCACAATTATTTGTAAGTTGTATAGGAGAAAAAAATTATACGAATTTCTTCTGGGCCTCGGTACTTCTCTTTTTTAATGTTGAAGAACTATTGGGTTTAATCAATGAGTGTACAAATAGTTCAAATGTTTTGTGAATTAGTAGGCTTATTGATCTACAACAAAAGCTGATTTGCATAGATGTTTATGATATAATATTTATACAGTATAAAAATGTGTAACTTATTCTAACACCATAATAGTCATCCACAGGGTAAGCGCATAATTGTGATGATTAAAGAAAAAAATATTTAAAATATTAGTTATTTAATCATTATTTTTACAGTTTTGAATTGTCTACCTTCCATGCTACTTTGGGCCAGATCTACATTTAACTCATGCTTGCTTAGTGCTCTGGGCCAATCTTTTTATATTTTAAGGACTTATAGGAGGGAGGGTAAAAAGGGGAGGGGGGTGAATGGTAAAAAACTTCGTGTGCTCCCTTTACGCAGTAGGTGTTGGGCTAACACATCCAGGGTCGAAATAAGCCTAACCATGTGGAGGACCCCTCACGTTCAGAAAAAAAAGCTTTCATAAAAATCGACTTATTAATAATACTTATATTTACTGGGAAATGGTTTGGAAAAGTTGATACCGCACCGTGGGGGTGGGACTGCACCGCGTAGGCTACTTCTCGCCATAATTTTTTTTTAATTTTTTTTTTAGAATTGGGGGATGAAGATAAACATTTTAAAAAATCATACAAGTGAAAAGACCCTAACCTGTTTGAGATATGTTTCACTTTAAAGGCCTATAAATCCATATATTATGTCAGTGATAAAATTACTATAGGGGCTTAAGCTATAGCTTGTCTTGCTTATAGGTAAATCTGGTTTTGAGTATCACTCGAACTCATCGATCGAGATTGCAGACCAAAGCGCATATCACTCGACCAAGTAAATTATACTTACACTGGCATAAAGCCTTTTCTCTGCGCAGGGCCGGCCTTAAATAATTTGAGGTCCTAGGCGAAGGTGGTGAATTCGGTGACCCCAAATGAAAGTGATACTGTTGTGTTGTTTTTTATATTAGAAATGTGTCCATTTAATACCACAACAAATTTCCATGCTGATCAATAAAGCAGTCTTGGTCTTAGTACCCCACCAATATAGGAGGCTGCTTAGTTTGCCTATACCTAAGGCCGGCTCTGGTCTGTGATGAAAACAACTTTTATAATTACTTCAACCCGAGAATACAATCAGGACAATGACTTCAGTCGGAAGCGCATACCAAATAGACCTACCAATGTCTGTCTGAAATCATTTTAGTTTTAGTGCCATTTCTGAATATATTTTTTAACGCCCTTTACAAATTAAGTAACTTTCACAGAGCTCTTTTGATATCAAAGGTAGATATCTATCAAGCAAAGATATTTCTATTTTCTAGATTAGAAGATTTAGAATCATGAATTCTATAGTAATCTATAGACCACGAATTTTTTTAATCATTTCATCTTCATGGTCTTGACACTAAAATCTAATCTAACACAATATTTTCTTAGACAAGCAAGTGAAAAAGATATATGTCAATTATGTTTATACTTTGGATCTCTCTCTCTGTTCTCTTAATAAGGAAAAGTTATATCACTGCAAGGAAAATTTATATCTTTTAGTTTTAGTCTTTTTCACTGCACTAGTCACTAGTCTAGATTCTTAGCATTCTTAGATTGAATTCTAAACAAGACTAACAAGTCAAAGGCTTTTGATAATTGAGTATTTCAGTATAAGTATTTCACTATTTGTGGGCAAAGCATGTGTGTACAGTATTACAGTCCCTTGACTGGCTCCCTGGACAATCACAGGAACTACTAGCAAACGTGACAACTGAAGTCTACTTGTGAGACTTGTCAGTCTTCTTTTTTATAATTATAATACTTAATAATAGTACAATGTTTAGTTAGTAACTAACTAAGTTACATAAAATTTACAATCAATCATCAATGTAACAAAATACATCCAATTTCTATAAACATGATAGATTTAAATGTAGTTTCATATGCTAGGACAAATTTGTACAAGTGTTGCTTCTTTCCTAGTGCTATTAGAGCATGGAATGGGTTGCCTCAGTCAGCCAGGAAAACCAGATAACTTGGCTAAATTTAAGTCATTAGTTAAAATGCATGAAGCCTAGGACGTAATCATCTTTTTTGAAGTAGTGTCTGTAAAATATAAGAAAAAACATACTGCCTTGAAAAACATGATGATCACTTTAAATTGAATATATATTCAGTTTGTATAAACTCTCTTGCTGCATTGCTACTTTGCTAACTTGCTTATTGACTTCATACATGGTCACATCACTACCTTCATTACTTGACTTAACTTTACCAACTGACTAAAACTTTCTATCTCCAAAATGCTCATACTTCAAGTCATGCACAAGACACGGACTCACAATTCCTACTTGTAATCAACAAAACTCAAATAAATCAAAGTACAGTAAGTTCACTGTTTAACATTGTACAGACAAGTTACTGAGAGAGATCTTTGCCATAAAATATGTTTATAAAATACTTCAAATATTTTCTTCTGTTCTCTTGATAACAAAAGGTTAAAGCTTATTCACTGCACCATGAGTCTTAAAGGACTAATTCAAGATCTAGAGGATATAATCTATAAACAAAAAGTTATTGAAGATTTAAAAGAGAAGTTGCAAGTTTTACTGGATGACATTAACAAAGTAAGTGAATTTTTTATTTACTATTACAATAACAACAACCAGATAATTTTTTAAATGGTTATCAGATTTGTTTGGCTTCAAAGACTCTGAAAATTGGGATAAGCCCAAATTTTCCTAGATATCCTCCAATCCTGTTCATGGATTTCATGTTTATTATTTTATTATTAAATCCACATAAACTTGTTCTTTCAAACCAACAGGAGAAGAAATGAATTTTTTTTAATAGAACCTTGAAACCAAGTTGTTTCTTGATGGTGGGAAAGCTTTGATAATGCAACTCATTTAAGAATAGAAAAAACTCAAAAAAAAACAGGCCTCACCTTTTTATCATATTCCTGTGTGTGTATTCTTATTGACTAAATGTAAGAATATTTCAAATATCTTACCCCCTTTTGTTTTTTATAAAAGGCAAATGATAATGTAGCCATCACCATGGTTATTTTTTATGGACTTCTGGATTGCAATATTATATCCCAAAAATGAATCTATGTTGTTTTTTTTAGTAATGTAAAAACTAAGTTTCCTTAGGCATTGATGAATCATCTTGATAGTCTTAATAAGATTGGTACAACTGTTTCACACACATTCATTAATTGAAAAGGGAAAAAAAAAGTTTACAAAGACATTGCTTTTGATCGAGATAAATACAGAAAAGTATTCAGACACCTTGTGATAACCAAGTATTACAAGTCTTATGCTCAAGTATTACCACCTAGTGTAAACAAGTCATTTTTAAGAGACTATTCTTTAACTATAAACTAGGACTTCTTTATCCCTATATTTTATTTGGATCACTGCTCCAATAAAGTACAATTGTGTGCCAGAATTCATTTCTGAAATCAAGGAATAGGAAATCAAGTTTAGAAGTAGTCCCATACAATGTGTTGACATTTTTAAACCAGAGGTTGTCTCCCATACAACTACTATTCTAAATGTGATTCATAGGCTTGAAGACCACCACAAGGCAACTTTTTCTAGAAATCTTCTATATGAACATGAGGATACACACAAATTAAATCACAAAGAGTTGAGTTATTAAATCCACAAAGTTCAAGAACTTTGTTTATAATTGAATTGACACCAACTTAGAAGGATGTTTGTATTTCCATTATTAAATTATTCAATAATTTGTATTTTATATTTTTTCAATGTATGCTTCAACTGGTTGTCATTAAAATGAATTGCGAATTAAGATATCAGTATATTATTCTGTAACATATCAAAATCTTGTTAACATCTTTCATCACATTATGTAAATTTAACATGTTTTAAAAATCTCATTTCCCATTTATTTATTTGCATTTTTCCTTTAAGATTATTGTAAGCTCAACTCTATACAGAGAATAATACTCTAAATTAATCGCAAAGAAAGTTTAAGATGTTTTTGATAATTGTATTTCAGGTCACTAAAAGATGTACACCATGGATTGAAAAGACAGACAATATCACCTACCTAGAACTCAAAGAATATTTAACTCATAAAATTTCTGAATATGTTCAGCAATGTTTTACCATAGCTCGTAAGATCAAAACTTTGAGAGCTCATTCTTTGTAGTATTTAGCGAGTTTTTGTTTTAGGTCATTGATATAAGGATGATTTCTTAAGATAAAATATTATTTAGAATTAATAGAAATGGTGTTACTTGTCTTATTAGATACAGTGGGATCCTGATAATTCAAACAGTATGTCACTTAAATTAAATAAAATTATATCTTTTATACAGAGCTACTTTCATGCTTATAGCATGCTCAGAGCACTATGCTCCAATCTCATTTGTGGACCAGTGGGTGCAGGGATTATCTGGTAAAAGGTTTTCCATGCTGCTATTAGTCGCTCAGTAAACACAACTCTGTTCGAGTCAGGTGTCGAACTTTGAGCCCCCATTTTAGGTAGCCAAGCCAAGTTTACACATACTTAGCCTCTCGACCACTTAAATTATATGCATTGAATGGCCTAGCCTGGGTGGGTTTGACTTCTCTATTTCCTCTCTCTCTCTCTCTCTCTCACAGCCTTGCACACACTAGACAATATAACAATGTGTTGTAATCACCATCAGTAGCTATGTTGTTATGAACTAACTTATAAATGGAAAAATATCAGCAGTTTCCTTGAGTCCAACATTTATTTCAAGACTAAATCTAGATTTCTAAATCTCTTACATGTGAAACAAACAAAATCACAAACTGCAAGTAAAACCTGTACAAAAGATCTACTGCAGAGGAACATATAGTATTCTGGTGAATCAATTAGGCAACTATGTAATGAAAAAAAAAAAAGAAAAAAAAAACAATTACAGATAAATACATTATTTTAAAAAAATAATCTTTATTATTTCTTTGTTGTAATGTGAAGCGTGGTCGAGAGGCTAAGTGCGGCTTGAACTTGGCTTGGCTTGGCTACCTAGAAGGGGGCTCTATCGAGGTTTGACACCCTACTCGGGCAGAGTTGTGTTTACTGAGCGCCTAAAGGCAGCACGGAAAACCAACTCTTAGATACCCCCTCCCCCCCACTGGTCCACAAATGAGATTGGACCAAAGCGCTCTGAGCATGCTATAAGCATGAAAGTAGGGCTATATAAAAGCTATAATAATAAAAGTAATGTAATACAAATTCTTGTTTTATTCAATTTTACTCCCTATTCTCTAGCTAAAAGGATTCCACTTTATTTAAATTTAAAGTGAACAAAATACATTTTTTTTTATCTCTCATTCACATGTAGTAACACATACACTTTTTCTTAACTTTTTTGGTCAAATAAAATCTTCTAAAATTTTCCCGTTTTTTTTTAGTTGAAAACCAGAATGAAAATAGTGAGCCTGAAATAAGAAAAGTACACATTAAACAAGATGATAAACTACCATCTCCAGTGATGGTTAGCTCCAGTTGTAAAGGTAAAAGAATTTCTCTTTTAATGAATGTATTAACCATTCTGTAGTTTGGCTAGCCATACCACCTTTTAAAGCTAAATTTCACGCAATAATAAGCATGATTTGCTTAAAATTAGTTTATAAATCAACTGCATTCCTGTACAAAGTTTTTGATGTTATTTTTATTATAATCCTTCTATAGGCCCCTAACATTGTTTTGAAAATTCATTAAGCTTCCTTTCATTTGAATAAATGTACAATTGACCTTTGATAGTCCAATGGTTAATGAGCCATGTGATATCAGATTATGGAAAATATCAGATTACCAGGAATATATTCATGGCTATATCTCTTACTTCTTAACTAAAAAGGCGAGACTTGCTGTCAAAACACAGATGTGCAGCTGAAGCATACTTTGTCTACATTACGTCCTATAATTGAATCTGTTGGATTAAAAAAGTCTTACTATCAAGGGTGAACAGTTTGAAAATGTAGCTTAAACTAACTAAAGATAGGATTATAATTTATAATGTTATTTAATAGATAGAAGTAAGGAAGTACCAATATAATTTCTTGCTATATTTCTTAATATTTTTTCACTGTAAACTTCTCATAAACTTACTAAACCATGTTAAACATACTTTTTTGAGCATTTTTTTCATCACAAGTTAACTACATTTTTAATTGGATTTTTCAAATAGTATTATTTGTGTATAAAGATTTATCTCATTTTCTACCCAAATATATTACCTGAAAAGAAAATGGATTCTTAAATTTTATTGAGGTTAACTTTTTCTTGCTGCTTTTTTTCACAGATGAAAAATATAAAATATTGGAAAAAAAAATGAAAAACTTGCAAAGAGCATTAAAATCTTTGGGCATTGATAATAAAAAGTTAACTAAAGACAGCCAAAAAAGAAGCGTAAAATTGAATCATAAGCGTCATTTAGTTAGTGAGTCTATGTCCACACTTGAAACTCAAATTGAGACTCTGACTCAAGAAACACAAAACAACATTCAGAGTCAAAATGAAAAAGTAAGTCAGCATGTTAAGACAATGACACAAACATTTATACTTGTCTATGTCTCTGATTTAATAAGAAGAAAGAAAAGTCACAGTTCATTTTCAGAGAGTTAAATATTTTCTACCTTCTAGATGGAAGAGTTCTCTGATAAAATACAGAAATGCTTTAAAGAAATCAATCTTTTAGGTGAGTTGATAGCAGTACACATGTAGACACTATGAATTAAAAATAATAGTTTAATGTTTTCTTGTAATTTAATTACAATTTTTTTATATAGTGAAATCAAACTCAAAATATTTCTGTAATTCTAATTGTAATAGTTAACATTTTTCTTTTAAAAGAATCCTTGTTTTTTTTTTCTTATTTAACTGACAAGTTGTAACAAGGTCTTAGATTAATCTATGGTTCATTGGTTTTTCTTTCCATTTTAATGTTATGGCATTTTTTTTTACAGCTAAACAGTCAGATGACAATTTAGATGCAACAGAAATACAAAACGATGTTGATGAATTCAATGTTGATGAATTAGGTAAGTCTATAGGGTCAAGCTAATGAAGTATAAAGTACTAACAATTTAAGCCATAGTTTTTCATTGCTTGTCGAGGTCTGGCTATAATAGCAATGAAAATAGATACAGTTATAACTCAATCACAGCTATTATAATGTCAATATCTTCTTTTTTTTTAGTGGGTTTTTGACACTAGTTTATCTTGTGACCTTTTTTTTTATTAGAGAAATCTACTTAGCATGACACTTTATAATAGAAAATAGATCTAAAGATTAATTTTTTAAAAAAAATTAATATGGTTATAGATCAATTGATGTGAGATAGGCTACTATAGATACTATAAAATCTTAATTCTTTGGTTTCTATCAAAAAATTAGTTTTGCATATAGTTGATAGTGGAATAAAATGTAATGTCTAGTGGTATTTTTAAAGGACCTTCAAAACTTCGGACTAAACAAAACTTTAGCCAACAGTAAATATGGTAAAATGACAATGTCTGATACAAAATAGTGTCAAGATTGATTAGAAAGTTTTAAATGGATTTATTTATATAAAAGTACTTTTTTTTTTGTAGATGATTGTAGGTGGAGTATTACTGTCCAAAGACTGGACAACAATAATCACAGAAATTGCTAGCAGGCGTGACATGATAACTTAACTCATGTAGAACATGACATTTATTTACATAAATGCACAGATGAATGGTATAATTCCAATGTCTATGAACATGATAGATCAATATAAGCAACACTGTCTTGAAATACACACTGATATCAGCTTCACTATATATTCGCTTGGTATATGACAGACAATTAATTTGCTACATGGTTATTTATTTAGCTAGTTTGCTTCTAAATACTTGACTGCCTTACTGAGCCTAACTGCTTGATTAACTTTCTTCTTCCTTGGTCACTTCACTACTGACTCCTTACATAAACTGACTCCTTACATGGTCAAATCTCAAACTTACCTGACTCCTTACATGGTCACATCACTACAACTTTTCTGACTCCTTACTAGTTACCAACCTTTCTAACACATTTCTTTGATCTTATTTACTTCCATATATTTGCCAGCTTCTCTGTTTCATTTTTAATTAGTATAGCTTTAACTCTTAATAATAATAATAATATATTTATAGAGCACAGTTAACGAAAAGGATATAGAGGCGTACATGGAGTTTATCAATAAGCCAAATAGTGCTTGGTGTCCCTTTTTTGAGTTTATTAAATATTCATTACTAAATACCAAAAACACTTTAATTTATGTTCTGATTGACAAATTTTAGGATCTATTTTTCTGAAATAATAATTTAAAAATGAAATGTTTTGCTTTATCAGAAAAAACAGAGTTGATGGAGGATCATATTCAGAAAATTGACTACATCTTTGATAACATAGGTATAACCTTTTGATATGTTTGTTTTGTTAAATGTTTTACATGTTTCGGATGTTCCTTCAGAGTTGAAGATAGTTTACTTCCTAGTCCAAACCTCCCACAGGACGACGGGGGATGGGAGCGGGAAGGGTTTGAACTTGGGTCCTTCGATAAATCCAAACGACAGTCCAGCGTGGAAACCACTCGACCAGGTAGCCAACCATATGTATAACTATGTTATAACTATAACTATATTAATACTTCCTTCTACATTTACATACTTTTGGATCTGTTAGAAATATTCAAATATTAATTATTCACTTTTGAAAATAGTCTTTTAATAAGATAAACTATTTTAGTATAAAAGTTATATAAAAAAAAAACAACTACCAAAATACCAAATACCAAAATACTGTATCTCAAGTAGTTAAATTTTGTGACCAAATAAACATTCAAATATTTCTCTTTTTTATATAGAAGATAAAATTTGAATGAAATGTGCTTTTAGGTAAAACACCTGATAACTGTTCTCTCAAATTCTTATAATGTTTTAAATCTCTGTATATATATTTATATATAAAGGTGGCTGGTTAGACAAGAATTAATCCATGGTGGTCTGACAGTTTCGTCTGAGAAACCTTTCAGTTTCCATCATGCTCTGGCAATTATAACACATTCTTGAGGCTACAAAGCTCTTAACAAACTATTCTAGCAAAGTGCAGGACAGCTATTTAATCAGTTTATATTTTGAAAAGTATGCATATCAGTTAAGAAGTGTCTTATTGTAAGACTGAATACCTTTTAGGAAAATAGAAACAAAAATCTTTCTAATTCTCTAATTTGTTCTCAACAGATAGGCCACTCACAATATACCCAGGAGTTGCCTGTAAGTACATGTTACTTGCTATAGATAACTATTCAAACAACTGAAGATGCTAAATTTGCATACATTATATGTAATAAATTTTCTTTTTTTATTTAATAATTTTGTTTTTGTTAGCTGATAGTTTAACTGGAGGGGGTATAGAAAATATAAGCTAGGAAAGTAATTCCATGAATGCATGAATTGACTTATTTGTAAGTTCAATACTTCCGCACATTTTGTATCATTACAATTGCCTTGAATTTATTTATTCTCGAAGTAATTGTAACATTTTAATGTGTATTATATTTAACTGTCAGGCAATCTTTTTAATAATTTACAAATATTATTTATACTTTTCTGACTCCACTTAATTTTAATCTTCCTAAATTTTTTTACTTTTTTGGTCTGATCCAAAGGAATGTTAATAGCTTCACGGGAGCACGTTATCCTGCCTCAACGTGGCGCTCCCGT
>JADKLZ010030674.1:0-14938 GCA_021533235.1 Biomphalaria straminea | reverse complement strand
TCCATTCAGATATCTTCTAGGCCTTTCGTCACCACACCCTAACCCCAAGTTTTTTACTAAGGTTTATAGTTAAATCAAAAGTGGCTGCAGCGTACGCAAACTCGTTGACCGCTTAGAATATTGTGTGTTGGTTTCCTTTTCGAGTCGATGTGAAGCTCGAAGTCGCAGATCCTCAAGTTTCCTTAAACGCTCCTCAGAATTTTCTAGCTTGACGATATTACTAATGATTGCATTTACGAATAATAACGTTATGTCAATAAAATATTAACTTCACGTCAATAATAATAATAATAATAATAAAATTATTATGTTTATATAAATAATGTTTGTCTAAATGAATCTATATAAAAGACCTTCTAAAAAAAAACAAAGATTTAGATCGAACAAAATTATAATAATATTTGTCTTCTATAAATTTAGAGTGGAATTGGCAATGCTGTTACATCTAGATCTAGTCTAGGAAAAAAAGCGATTGAAATCTGGCTGAAATCCTATAGCTCAGACGTAGACGTCTAGATCTATTTGTTTTCCTGAAAAGTTGTGAACATCTTTTCTTCTAGAAATTACAACAGAAAACCTATTAGATTATTATTAGATCTCTTCAACGCCGAAAACCTCCTGCTATTAGGGAAGAATAACGGCGAGCAACATGGCGGTTTTTTCGACGGAGAACTGAGAATCTAGTTGTAAGTCTAGAATCAAGACCTAGATCTAGACGTAGATTGTTTGTTTGTTCTTTTACATGTTTCGGATGTTCCTTCAGAATTGAAGATAGTTACTTCCTAGTCCAAACCTCCCGCAGGACGACGGGGGATGGGAGCGGGCAGGGTTTGAACCCGGGACCATCGATAAATCCAAACGACAGTCCAGCGTGCAAACCGCTCGACCAGGCAGACATCCAGATTCCAGATTCGGCGTCCATATCTTTCTTTTCGGCCTACATTATAGCTAATTAAAAATATACAATTAATCAAATTCTTATTTTAACGTGCCTTATAATAAAGGGATCAAGCGATTAATTTGTAGAAACACTTGGAAGCACTTGAGCGTCTTCAGATAACCACGTGCTTGATTGATGTTCACTGTTTTAAACCTTCAACTACGGTGCGCAAATATCTAGTTGTGTCTATTCATTCAAACGCGATAAAACTTGTTGCAAAGAAATGCTTTAGTGAACGGATGTAAGCCAGTGACGTAGGAGGTGTCAAGTTTTTTTTTCCCTTTGACGTCGTGGGAAAAAATTTCATTCATAAATTCTCCATGTCATTCATAAAACCTTCAAACCAAAATAAGTTTTTCTATAATGAGACATTTTTCAAACCGATATAACGGTCGAACTCGAGTTTTCCCGATGTGGCCAATGAGCTGAGCATTTTTTTCTCACTAACATTTAGATACGTTGAAATTTTAAAGAAAATCGTTAGAGCCGTTTTCGAAATAGAAGGAAAATATATATATATATATATATATATATATATATATATATACAAGAATTGCTCGCTTAAGAGTATAGGATTTTAAAAAAAGACTGTTTTGTGATCTCAATGACGGAATACCCCAAAAATAGCAATAAATGAATTATTTCTAGGTTTTTCATTTTTGTGAGAACCAGACGTCGGCAGAATTGGTGGGACAAATGATCCAACTAATGATTAATCTCAATTTATCTATAAATAAACTGCGAAGCTAAAGCTATGATGGTGCTTCCAATGTAAGTGGTTGTAAGACCTAGAATGATCTTCGGGTATTGCTTCATCAAAAGAAGCCGCTCACTCATTATGTTCACTATGTTAACTATGACTTAAACTTGGTCTTAAATAATTTTGTCAGCTGTGCTTAAGACATAGCAGATTTCAAGGGCTTGGTGTGTGTTTTTTGCTCACAGCATCTCAAGATGGGCGCGTCTTGAATCCAATAGGAAGAGCGTAGTATATAATACACGTGGTCATCAAGGGATAATGCTCTAATAACAATGAGATTAAAATATTTTGATGTACCAAAGCAGTTTGTGTTCCTCAAAGAATAAAAACGCATGGAAGCTGCAGCACTTAGAAGAAAATTAGAATTATTCGATAACATTGTTCTGCTTATTGTCCAACACAAAATTGTAAGCGCAGTCAGCGTTGCCTTATGAATGTTTAAAAATGAGTAGCAAGATCTATATAAAAGCAGAAATTATTAGAATGACTTGTGGTTAACATACTCACATTCAGATTACAAAATTGTTCTGTCACACTTTACATTCGTCTTACTTGGGGTAGGGGTGGGACACCAAGATATTCTTGAACCCGGGCCCACGGATACCTTGCTACGCCACTGCATACCAGCTGACATATTTAGGTAAAAGGTATAGATTATACATACATTCATTCGTGACAATCATGGGCGTAACGGGGGTGGGTTCAAACCCCCCACATCCAGAAAAAAATCTTGGCTACGCCCATGGTGACAATATACTATTTTAAAAACTTCTAAAGAAAAGTTGCTTAAAAAGACATATGCTTCAGATCTCTGAAAATGTGTAAGGTTTTGGAGATACTATTTACGAATGCTTGCTATAAAACAAGTCTAGATTAATAAAGGTTGTTAGTAAACTACAAATATTTGTGTCGGCAAAAGCTAACATAAGGAGGTTATAAGGCAATAGTCAACATACAGAAGTCAAAAGGTAAGGGTGAAAATGCGGCAAAGAAGTAGTAAAAAAAAGTAAAGTTTCCCCTTCAGACCTTGCGATCTATGGGGCAGATGATGTTAAGGTCTTCTGGTTCTTTGGCCAACGGTTAACGAGCAGGGTGTTATGTGGCCAGCACAACGACCAACCGCCTTTACTTTCCCCAACTAAAGTCAGGTACCCATTAGAGTTGGGTGGACTCAGGGGCGCCCTAAAAATCCCGATGTTCAAAATCCTAGTCTTCACCGGGATTCGAACCCAGGACCTCAGGTTCGGAAGCCGAGCGCTTAACCATTCGACCACCGCGCCCCCGGCAAAGAAGTGTGTTACTAGAAATAGAATCATTTCGAATGTTTGATCAATTTCTTTTTTTTTTTTTTAACATCGTGTATCAGGTCCATGTGCTGTTTAAAGCCTACTGTTCTGCAGTATGGAATATATAGAAGCGAATAGGTTTCTAACAATAACGTACAAAGGTTCGAATCGGACATCAGTATTCGGGGGAAAAAAGCCAAATAGCCTACAAAAAAAAACTTTAAAAACAAAACCCAAAAAAGCTTATATTAAGTGTGACAATTATCCTTTCTTTGCAGACCAGTGAAAATAAAATGTAAACACTTAAAAGACTTTCATCGTATCTTATATACTACAGACGTTACTTCAAAAGAGAAGATGATTACGTCCTACGAGTCATGCATTCAGTCATACGCATTAACCAATGACCTTAATTCTGTCAAGTCACTGGTTTTTCTGGCTAGCTCAGGCAACCCATTCCATGCTCTAATAGCGCTAGAAATTAGTTTGTATCAGTCATTGATTAAATTTGTAATAAGACTCAGACGACAATTTGTAAAAGGGACTCATTCAGCTTATATTACCCTTTAAGTCAAGTACTATTTCTTTTCCTTGGAAAAGGGAAAATTCTTAGGAAAATCAATGGTGCTATACAAGATGAAACAGGGTGGAGGACACTCACTAACCATGAGATATATCAATTGTATGAAGACCCAACAATAGTGACTGAAATAAAAAGAACAGACTACGTTGGGCAGGTCAACTTGAAAGAATGTCAGATAATAGAGGAGCGTAAATCGTATACAGGCAAAAAACGAAAGACAGGTGACCCAAAGGCAGACCCCGAATGCAATGGATTGATGATGTGAAAACAGATCTGTAACAGCTTGGGGTTAGACGGAAGACCGAGGAGAAATCTGAATGTAAGGATGTGTTGAAGCAGGCCATAGCCCTCCATGGGCTGTAGTGCCACCGCGATGGATGGATGGATGGAAAAGAGAAAAATTCAGCTTAAACCACCACTTCAGTCAAGTACTATTTCTTTCACTTGTTTGATTGATTCTTGTGTTGTCAGGTACAAGGTATAATTATTCAAAATTACAGCTTGTTACGAGATTGGGTCAGGTGTTGAAGAAGTAACGTGCCCAAACATTTGACCAGATTCAGTTAATATAAGTTAATATAAGTTAATATAAGTTAATATTAGTTAATATAAGTTAATATAAGTTTATATAAGTTAATATAAGTTAATTTAAGCTTTGTAAAAAAAAACGGCTTGGATGTTCGGGAGCTCGTTTAGAATACCTTGTGGTATGCCTATAGATTCAGACGATACGTAACCTGAACTGCTAGTCAGAATCACACAGTTCACTGCACTTAAGGTCAAATTGATAGTCAACATTCTTGAATGCTTCCCAAGGGTCTTGGACGCTAAGTGAAGAACTAGAAAGGAATTAAGATGCTACAGAAGGATCCTGGGTACATCTACAAGCAGTGCACTAAGAAAAAAATAATTCGAAATAGGATCACGTGACAATTCGACTCAACAAAGGACTGCTGGATCTACGATCTTATTATGGCATAGCCTTTTTGTATTCCAAGTATAATAACTTAATAAAAAGTATATATCTACTAATAATAACAAAGAACTATCAAGAGACTAACCTTTAAATTGATAATTTGATTTTATTTAAAATTTGTGGGTAAAAGAGACCTGGAGAATAACTGAGATGTGTATTTCTAGGAAGTAACGAATAAAATGTGAAAGGTATGTACACAAAACTGAAACTAAGCTTTTTATTTAAAATGGAATTAACTAAATTATAACTTTAAACAAAATAAAACCTTTCTAAAACCCATTTATAGCTACATTTTTCAGGCCTCTAAGGAAAGTCATCAGTTTCACTGAAAATGTGAATAAATCATTATACTTTTTTTTTTCAAATTTACAAATACAGATTCTAAATCTAGTTTCAAAAAGGTTAAATATATGTTATACAAGTTATAGCCTGCAAACTGCAGATGTTAAATCCTAGACTAAACGTACTTAAGATTTCTGTTAGCTAACGTTTGAAATTTCCGTTTGTAAAAATAGTGAAGATCAAATTCATTTTTGGATTTCGAAAAACATTAGGCCTACATCGGGAAGATCCACAATTATTTGTAAGTTGTATAGGAGAAAAAAATTATACGAATTTCTTCTGGGCCTCGGTACTTCTCTTTTTTAATGTTGAAGAACTATTGGGTTTAATCAATGAGTGTACAAATAGTTCAAATGTTTTGTGAATTAGTAGGCTTATTGATCTACAACAAAAGCTGATTTGCATAGATGTTTATGATATAATATTTATACAGTATAAAAATGTGTAACTTATTCTAACACCATAATAGTCATCCACAGGGTAAGCGCATAATTGTGATGATTAAAGAAAAAAATATTTAAAATATTAGTTATTTAATCATTATTTTTACAGTTTTGAATTGTCTACCTTCCATGCTACTTTGGGCCAGATCTACATTTAACTCATGCTTGCTTAGTGCTCTGGGCCAATCTTTTTATATTTTAAGGACTTATAGGAGGGAGGGTAAAAAGGGGAGGGGGGTGAATGGTAAAAAACTTCGTGTGCTCCCTTTACGCAGTAGGTGTTGGGCTAACACATCCAGGGTCGAAATAAGCCTAACCATGTGGAGGACCCCTCACGTTCAGAAAAAAAAGCTTTCATAAAAATCGACTTATTAATAATACTTATATTTACTGGGAAATGGTTTGGAAAAGTTGATACCGCACCGTGGGGGTGGGACTGCACCGCGTAGGCTACTTCTCGCCATAATTTTTTTTTAATTTTTTTTTTAGAATTGGGGGATGAAGATAAACATTTTAAAAAATCATACAAGTGAAAAGACCCTAACCTGTTTGAGATATGTTTCACTTTAAAGGCCTATAAATCCATATATTATGTCAGTGATAAAATTACTATAGGGGCTTAAGCTATAGCTTGTCTTGCTTATAGGTAAATCTGGTTTTGAGTATCACTCGAACTCATCGATCGAGATTGCAGACCAAAGCGCATATCACTCGACCAAGTAAATTATACTTACACTGGCATAAAGCCTTTTCTCTGCGCAGGGCCGGCCTTAAATAATTTGAGGTCCTAGGCGAAGGTGGTGAATTCGGTGACCCCAAATGAAAGTGATACTGTTGTGTTGTTTTTTATATTAGAAATGTGTCCATTTAATACCACAACAAATTTCCATGCTGATCAATAAAGCAGTCTTGGTCTTAGTACCCCACCAATATAGGAGGCTGCTTAGTTTGCCTATACCTAAGGCCGGCTCTGGTCTGTGATGAAAACAACTTTTATAATTACTTCAACCCGAGAATACAATCAGGACAATGACTTCAGTCGGAAGCGCATACCAAATAGACCTACCAATGTCTGTCTGAAATCATTTTAGTTTTAGTGCCATTTCTGAATATATTTTTTAACGCCCTTTACAAATTAAGTAACTTTCACAGAGCTCTTTTGATATCAAAGGTAGATATCTATCAAGCAAAGATATTTCTATTTTCTAGATTAGAAGATTTAGAATCATGAATTCTATAGTAATCTATAGACCACGAATTTTTTTAATCATTTCATCTTCATGGTCTTGACACTAAAATCTAATCTAACACAATATTTTCTTAGACAAGCAAGTGAAAAAGATATATGTCAATTATGTTTATACTTTGGATCTCTCTCTCTGTTCTCTTAATAAGGAAAAGTTATATCACTGCAAGGAAAATTTATATCTTTTAGTTTTAGTCTTTTTCACTGCACTAGTCACTAGTCTAGATTCTTAGCATTCTTAGATTGAATTCTAAACAAGACTAACAAGTCAAAGGCTTTTGATAATTGAGTATTTCAGTATAAGTATTTCACTATTTGTGGGCAAAGCATGTGTGTACAGTATTACAGTCCCTTGACTGGCTCCCTGGACAATCACAGGAACTACTAGCAAACGTGACAACTGAAGTCTACTTGTGAGACTTGTCAGTCTTCTTTTTTATAATTATAATACTTAATAATAGTACAATGTTTAGTTAGTAACTAACTAAGTTACATAAAATTTACAATCAATCATCAATGTAACAAAATACATCCAATTTCTATAAACATGATAGATTTAAATGTAGTTTCATATGCTAGGACAAATTTGTACAAGTGTTGCTTCTTTCCTAGTGCTATTAGAGCATGGAATGGGTTGCCTCAGTCAGCCAGGAAAACCAGATAACTTGGCTAAATTTAAGTCATTAGTTAAAATGCATGAAGCCTAGGACGTAATCATCTTTTTTGAAGTAGTGTCTGTAAAATATAAGAAAAAACATACTGCCTTGAAAAACATGATGATCACTTTAAATTGAATATATATTCAGTTTGTATAAACTCTCTTGCTGCATTGCTACTTTGCTAACTTGCTTATTGACTTCATACATGGTCACATCACTACCTTCATTACTTGACTTAACTTTACCAACTGACTAAAACTTTCTATCTCCGAAATGCTCATACTTCAAGTCATGCACAAGACATGGACTCACAATTCCTACTTGTAATCAACAAAACTCAAATAAATCAAAGTACAGTAAGTTCACTGTTTAACATTGTACAGACAAGTTACTGAGAGAGATCTTTGCCATAAAATATGTTTATAAAATACTTCAAATCTTTTCTTCTGTTCTCTTGATAACAAAAGGTTAAAGCTTATTCACTGCACCATGAGTCTTAAAGGACTAATTCAAGATCTAGAGGATATAATCTATAAACAAAAAGTTATTGAAGATTTAAAAGAGAAGTTGCAAGTTTTACTGGATGACATTAACAAAGTAAGTGAATTTTTTATTTACTATTACAATAACAACAACCAGATAATTTTTTAAATGGTTATCAGATTTGTTTGGCTTCAAAGACTCTGAAAATTGGGATAAGCCCAAATTTTCCTAGATATCCTCCAATCCTGTTCATGGATTTCATGTTTATTATTTTATTATTAAATCCACATAAACTTGTTCTTTCAAACCAACAGGAGAAGAAATGAATTTTTTTTAATAGAACCTTGAAACCAAGTTGTTTCTTGATGGTGGGAAAGCTTTGATAATGCAACTCATTTAAGAATAGAAAAAACTCAAAAACAAAACAGGCCTCACCTTTTTATCATATTCCTGTGTGTGTATTCTTATTGACTAAATGTAAGAATATTTCAAATATCTTACCCCCTTTTGTTTTTTATAAAAGGCAAATGATAATGTAGCCATCACCATGGTTATTTTTTATGGACTTCTGGATTGCAATATTATATCCCAAAAATGAATCTATGTTGTTTTTTTTAGTAATGTAAAATCTAAGTTTCCTTAGGCATTGATGAATCATCTTGATAGTCTTAATAAGATTGGTACAACTGTTTCACACACATTCATTAATTGAAAAGGGAAAAAAAAAGTTTACAAAGACATTGATTTTGATCGAGATAAATACAGAAAAGTATTCAGACACCTTGAGATAACCAAGTATTACAAGTCTTATGCTCAAGTATTACCACCTAGTGTAAACAAGTCATTTTTAAGAGACTATTCTTTAACTATAAACTAGGACTTCTTTTTCCCTATATTTTATTTGGATCACAGCTCCAATAAAGTACAATTGTGTGCCAGAATTCATTTCTGAAATCAAGGAATAGGAAATCAAGTTTAGAAGTAGTCCCATACAATGTGTTGACATTTTTAAACCAGAGGTGGTCTCCCATACAACTACTATTCTAAATGTGATTCATAGGCTTGAAGACCACCACAAGGCAACTTTTGCTAGAAATCTTCTATATGAACATGAGGATACACACAAATTAAATCACAAAGAGTTGAGTTATTAAATCCACAAAGTTCAAGAACTTTGTTTATAATTGAATTGACACCAACTTAGAAGGATGTTTGTATTTCCATTATTAAATTATTCAATAATTTGTATTTTATATTTTTTCAATGTATGCTTCAACTGGTTGTCATTAAAATGAATTGCGAATTAAGATATCAGTATATTATTCTGTAACATATCAAAATCTTGTTAACATCTTTCATCACATTATGTAAATTTAACATGTTTTAAAAATCTCATTTCCCATTTATTTATTTGCATTTTTCCTTTAAGATTATTGTAAGCTCAACTCTATACAGAGAATAATACTCTAAATTAATCGCAAAGAAAGTTTAAGATGTTTTTGATAATTGTATTTCAGGTCACTAAAAGATGTACATCATGGATTGAAAAGACAGACAATATCACCTACCTAGAACTCAAAGAATATTTAACTCATAAAATTTCTGAATATGTTCAGAAATGTTTTACCATAGCTCGTAAGATCAAAACTTTGAGAGCTCATTCTTTGTAGTATTTAGCGAGTTTTTGTTTTAGGTCATTGATATAAGGATGATTTCTTAAGATAAAATATTATTTAGAATTAATAGAAATGGTGTTACTTGTCTTATTAGATACAGTGGGATCCTGATAATTCAAACAGTATGTCACTTAAATTAAATAAAATTATATCTTTTATACAGAGCTACTTTCATGCTTATAGCATGCTCAGAGCACTATGCTCCAATCTCATTTGTGGACCAGTGGGTGCAGGGATTATCTGGTAAAAGGTTTTCCATGCTGCTATTAGTCGCTCAGTAAACACAACTCTGTTCGAGTCAGGTGTCGAACTTTGAGCCCCCATTTTAACTAGCCAAGCCAAGTTTACACATACTTAGCCTCTCGACCACTTAAATTATATGCATTGAATGGCCTAGCCTTGGTGGGTTTGACTTCTCTATTTTCTCTCTCTCTCTCACAGCCTTGCACACACTAGACAATATAACAATGTGTTGTAATCACTATCAGTAGCTATGTTGTTATGAACTAACTTATAAATGGAAAAATATCAGCAGTTTCCTTGAGTCCAACATTTATTTCAAGACTAAATCTAAATCTCTTACATGTGAAACAAACAAAATCACAAACTGCAAGTAAAACCTGTACAAAAGATCTACTGCAGAGGAACATATAGTATTCTGGTGAATCAATTAGGCAACTATGTAATGAAAAAAAAAAAAGAAAAAAAAAACAATTACAGATAAATACATTATTTTAAAAAAATAATCTTTATTATTTCTTTGTTGTAATGTGAAGCGTGGTCGAGAGGCTAAGTGCGGCTTGAACTTGGCTTGGCTTGGCTACCTAGAAGGGGGCTGTATCGAGGTTTGACACCCTACTTGGGCAGAGTTGTGTTTACTGAGCGCCTAAAGGCAGCACGGAAAACCAACTCCTAGATACCCCCTCCCCCCCACTGGTCCACAAATGACAAATGAGATTGGACCAAAGCGCTCTGAGCGTGCTATAAGCATGAAAGTAGGGCTATATAAAAGCTATAATAATAAAAGTAATGTAATACAAATTCTTGTTTTATTCAATTTTACTCCCTATTCTCTAGCTAAAAGGATTCCACTTTATTTAAATTTAAAGTGAACAAAATACATTTTTTTTTATCTCTCATTCACATGTAGTAACACATACACTTTTTCTTAACTTTTTTGGTCAAATAAAATCTTCTAAAATTTTCACTGTTTTTTTTTAGTTGAAAACCAGAATGAAAATAGTGAGCCTGAAATAAGAAAAGTACTCATTAAACAAGATGATAAACTACCATCTCCAGTGATGGTTAGCTCCAGTTGTAAAGGTAAAAGAATTTCTCTTTTAATGAATGTATTAACCATTCTGTAGTTTGGCTAGCCATACCACCTTTTAAAGCTAAATTTCACGCAATAATAAGCATGATTTGCTTAAAATTAGTTTATAAATCAACTGCATTCCTGTACAAAGTTTTTGATGTTATTTTTATTATAATCCATCTATAGGCCCCTAACATTGTTTTGAAAATTCATTAAGCTTCCTTTCATTTGAATAAATGTACAATTGACCTTTGATAGTCCAATGGTTAATGAGCCATGTGATATCAGATTATGGAAAATATCAGATTACCAGGAATATATTCATGGCTATATCTCTTACTTCTTAACTAAAAAGGCGAGACTTGCTGTCAAAACACAGATGTGCAGCTGAAGCATACTTTGTCTACATTACGTCCTATAATTGAATCTGTTGGATTAAAAAAGTCTTACTATCAAGGGTGAACAGTTTGAAAATGTAGCTTAAACTAACTAAAGATAGGATTATAATTTATAATGTTATTTAATAGATAGAAGTAAGGAAGTACCAATATAATTTCTTGCTATATTTCTTAATATTTTTCACTGTATACTTCTCATAAACTTACTAAACCATGTAAAACATACTTTTTTGAGCTTTTTTTTCATCACAAGTTAACTACATTTTTAATTGGATTTTTCAAATAGTATTATTTGTGTATAAAGATTTATCTCATTTTCTACCCAAATATATTACCTGAAAAGAAAATGGATTCTTAAATTTTATTGAGGTTAACTTTTTCTTGCTGCTTTTTTTCACAGATGAAAAATATAAAATATTGGAGAAAAAAATGAAAAACTTGCAAAGAGCATTAAAATCTTTGGGCATTGATAATAAAAAGTTAACTAAAGACAGCCAAAAAAGAAGCATAAAATTGAATCATAAGCGTCATTTAGTTAGTGAGTCTATGTCCACACTTGAAACTCAAATTGAGACTCTGACTCAAGAAACACAAAACAACATTCAGAGTCAAAATGAAAAAGTAAGTCAGCATGTTAAGACAATGACACAAACATTTATACTTGGCTATGTCTCTGATTTAATAAGAAGAAAGAAAAGTCACAGTTCATTTTCAGAGAGTTAAATATTTTCTATCTTCTAGATGGAAGAGTTCTCTGATAAAATACAGAAATGCTTTAAAGAAATCAATCTTTTAGGTGAGTTGATAGCAGTACACATGTAGACACTATGAATTTAAAATAATAGTTTAATGTTTTCTTGTAATTTAATTACAATTTTTTTGTATAGTGAAATCAAACTCAAAATATTTCTGTAATTCTAATTGTAATAGTTAACATTTTTCTTTTAAAAGAATCCTTGTTTTTTTTTTTCTTATTTAACTGACAAGTTGTAACAAGGTCTTAGATTAATCTATGGTTCATTGGTTTTTCTTTCCATTTTAATGTTATGGCATATTTTTTTACAGCTAAACAGTCAGATGACAATTTAGATGCAACAGAAATACAAAACAATGTTGATGAATTCAATGTTGATGAATTAGGTAAGTCTATAGGGTCAAGCTAATGAAGTATAAAGTACTAACAATTTAAGCCATAGTTTTTCATTGCTTGTCGAGGTCTGGCTATAATAGCAATGAAAATAGATACAGTTATAACTCAATCACAGCTATTATAATGTCAATATCTTCTTTTTTTTTAGTGGGTTTTTGACACTAGTTTATCTTGTGACCTTTTTTTTTATTAGAGAAATCTACTTAGCATGACACTTTATAATAGAAAATAGATCTAAAGATTAATTTTTATAAAAAATTAATATGGTTATAGATCAATTGATGTGAGATAGGCTACTATAGATACTATAAAATCTTAATTCTTTGGTTTCTATCAAAAAATTAGTTTTGCATATAGTTGATAGTGGAATAAAATGTAATGTCTAGTGGTATTTTTAAAGGACCTTCAAAACTTCGGACTAAACAAAACTTTAGCCAGCAGTAAATATGGTAAAATGACAATGTCTGATACAAAATAGTGTCAAGATTGATTAGAAAGTTTTAAATGGATTTATTTATATAAAAGTACATTTTTTTTTGTAGATGATTGTAGGTGGAGTATTACTGTCCAAAGACTGGACAACAATAATCACAGAAATTGCTAGCAGGCGTGACATGATAACTTAACTCATGTAGAAAATAACATTTTTTTACATAAATACACAGATGAATGGTATAATTCCAATGTCTATGAACATGATAGATCAATATAAGCAACACTGTCTTGAAATACACACTGATATCAGCTTCACTATATATTCGCTTGGTATATGACAGACAATTAATTTGCTACATGGTTATTTATTTAGCTAGTTTGCTTCTAAATACTTGACTGCCTTAATGAGCCTAACTGCTTGATTAACTTTCTTCTTCCTTGGTCACTTCACTACTGACTCCTTACATAAACTGACTCCTTACATGGTCAAATCTCAAACTTACCTGACTCCTTACATGGTCACATCACTACAACTTTTCTGACTCCTTACTAGTTACCAACCTTTCTAACACATTTCTTTGATCTTATTTACTTCCATATATTTGCCAGCTTCTCTGTTTCATTTTTAATTAGTATAGCTTTAACTCTTAATAATAATAATAATATATTTATAGAGCACAGTTAACGAAAAGGATATAGAGGCGTACATGGAGTTTATCAATAAGCCAAATAGTGCTTGGTGTCCCTTTTTTGAGTTTATTAAATATTCATTACTAAATACCAAAAACACTTTAATTTATGTTCTGATTGACAAATTTTAGGATCTATTTTTCTGAAATAATAATTTAAAAATGAAATGTTTTGCTTTATCAGAAAAAACAGAGTTGATGGAGGATCATATTCAGAAAATTGACTACATCTTTGATAACATAGGTATAACCTTTTGATATGTTTGTTTTGTTAAATGTTTTACATGTTTCGGATGTTCCTTCAGAGTTGAAGATAGTTTACTTCCTAGTCCAAACCTCCCACAGGACGACGGGGGATGGGAGCGGGAAGGGTTTGAACTTGGGTCCTTCGATAAATCCAAACGACAGTCCAGCGTGGAAACCACTCGACCAGGTAGCCAACCATATGTATAACTATGTTATAACTATAACTATATTAATACTTCCTTCTACATTTACATACTTTTGGATCTGTTAGAAATATTCAAATATTAATTATTCACTTTTGAAAATAGTCTTTTAATAAGATAAACTATTTTAGTATAAAAGTTATATAAAAAAAAAACAACTACCAAAATACCAAATACCAAAATACTGTATCTCAAGTAGTTAAATTTTGTGACCAAATAAACATTCAAATATTTCTCTTTTTTATATAGAAGATAAAATTTGAATGAAATGTGCTTTTAGGTAAAACACCTGATAACTGTTCTCTCA
Source organism: Biomphalaria straminea (assembly GCA_021533235.1). Classification (NCBI taxonomy): domain Eukaryota; kingdom Metazoa; phylum Mollusca; class Gastropoda; family Planorbidae; genus Biomphalaria; species Biomphalaria straminea. The sequence goes on along the minus strand of JADKLZ010030674.1, from coordinate 801 downwards.
AATTCTTATAATGTTTTAAATCTCTGTATATATATTTATATATAAAGGTGGCTGGTTAGACAAGAATTAATCCATGGTGGTCTGACAGTTTCGTCTGAGAAACCTTTCAGTTTCCATCATGCTCTGGCAATTATAACACATTCTTGAGGCTACAAAGCTCTTAACAAACTATTCTAGCAAAGTGCAGGACAGCTATTTAATCAGTTTATATTTTGAAAAGTATGCATATCAGTTAAGAAGTGTCTTATTGTAAGACTGAATACCTTTTAGGAAAATAGAAACAAAAATCTTTCTAATTCTCTAATTTGTTCTCAACAGATAGGCCACTCACAATATACCCAGGAGTTGCCTGTAAGTACATGTTACTTGCTATAGATAACTATTCAAACAACTGAAGATGCTAAATTTGCATACATTATATGTAATAAATTTTCTTTTTTTATTTAATAATTTTGTTTTTGTTAGCTGATAGTTTAACTGGAGGGGGTATAGAAAATATAAGCTAGGAAAGTAATTCCATGAATGCATGAATTGACTTATTTGTAAGTTCAATACTTCCGCACATTTTGTATCATTACAATTGCCTTGAATTTATTTATTCTCGAAGTAATTGTAACATTTTAATGTGTATTATATTTAACTGTCAGGCAATCTTTTTAATAATTTACAAATATTATTTATACTTTTCTGACTCCACTTAATTTTAATCTTCCTAAATTTTTTTACTTTTTTGGTCTGATCCAAAGGAATGTTAATAGCTTCACGGGAGCACGTTATCCTGCCTCAACGTGGCGCTCCCGT
>JADKLZ010030666.1:1609-12642 GCA_021533235.1 Biomphalaria straminea | reverse complement strand
CCCCCCCCCCCCCCTCCCTGGATCCGCCAGTGGCTTGAACTTGGCTTGGCTTGACTACCTAGAAGGGAGCTCGAGGTTCGACACCCGACTCGGGCAGAGTTGTGTTTACTGAGCGCCTAGAGGCAGCACGGGAAACCAACTCCAAGATACCCCACACACACACACTGATCCACAAATGATATCTGGACCAAATCAAAGCGCTCTGAGTGAGCATGCTATTATAAGCATGAAAGTAGCGCTATATAAAAGCTATAATAATAATTATACTTATAACTTGTAAATAAGTTATAATAATAAATTAAATATATTATAAATACCAGATCTAAATCTAAATTAGACTATTATCTTATACCAAAAAAAAAGGCAAAATATAATAATAATACAGATGTTAGCTCTAGATCTTCTATAAAAAAGATGATTACGACCATTCATTACATCCTTAGGGGGCTATGGTCTATGTTTATTTTGGCCAGAACATTAAGTTAGACCCATTAATAAAACATCCTGCATTACAATGCTCCGTCACCTCCAACACAATGTATAGCCCTCAAATTTCTAGATCTACTCATCTAGACTCTATTATACATTATACTCTGTCCTTTTTTAGCGGCCCCCGTAAGGAAAAAAGCCGCTATAAGGTTTGTGCAAAATGTCCGTCTGTCACACTCAGGGCGCCAAAACTAAAAGAGATACGAAAAATATTATTTCACCATTAGATGCGGCTTGAAAAGTTTAGGTGCAACGGCTACTTTTAGTTTTCTAAAAGCAAACCGTTTAATTTATAAAATTAATTATGCAAGTGATTTTTTAATAACAAAACACCAATTCTAAAACAATTACGCAAATGTAAGGGAGGAAATGTTAGTATAAGAAATTCTCTTGGCATGTAGATATCACGCACATTTTTTAAATGAAATTCTCTCCGTCTGTCACACTCAGGGCGCCAAAACTAGAAGAGATACGAAAAATATTATTTCACTTGAAAAGTTTAGGTGCAACGGCTACTTTTAGTTTTCTAAAAATAAACGTTTAATTTATATAATTAATTATGCAAGCAATTTTTTAATAACAAAACACCAATTCTAAAACAATTACGTAAATGAAAGGGAGGAAATGTTACTATAAGAAATGCTCTGGGTATGTAGATATCACGCACATTTTTTTTAATGAACTTTTAGCAGCGACTTTGTGTACTAGCGTAAAGCCCGGCCATGACATGATTCTAAACTAATTTCTTAAACTTTTTAAAAAATCAGATTTTAAAAAAAAATTTGTTTAGTGCCCCCATTAGAATGAAAGAAGCATATTTGTGTGCGTTTTGTCTGTTGGTTGGTTTGTCCGTCACGGTTAGATAAAAACTCAAAAGGCTTTTGAAAATATGATTTAACCTTTACTGTTTCTTCAGAAATATTGCGATAGTTTAAGTATCTATAATAGATTGTTCCGGATGTTTATGTCTAGATCTACATTGAAATGTTATAATAAACTAAAACTAATCTTCTATTTTTAAATTTAATATTGCATTCATTCTATTGATTATCTGGGCTTTTTTTTTTATTTTACGTAAATTTTATCTAAATTACATCCAAATTATTATTAATAATAATTAATAAGATATATATTAAGAGTGCTAAATCAGAAGTATAGTTTATGTAGATCTACATCTCTACAGATCAATGCTGAAAGATTATTTAAAATCGCTCGTGTGACATATTGTATGTATCAGGCTATTAGTTTGTAATCAGTTTGTTATTAAGTTAAGAGCAATGCCTTGTCGTGCGGTTAGCGTGCGGAACTGCTTATCTTGACGCTCCCTGGTTATGTGTCTGTTTGTTTTACATGTTTCAAATGTTTACTCAGAGTTAAAGATAGTTTACTTCCTAGTTCAAACCTTCCTCAGTAGGGGATGGGAGCATGCAGGAATTGAGCCAGGGACCAACGATAAATCCGAACTACAGTCTAGTGCGCAAACATCAAGATAAGACAGGTTTATACCCTGCTCGCCATCCTCCACCGTCCAGTGAGAAGTTAATTATTTTCAATTTAGAAGGAACATCCGAAACATCTTGCGAATAGGCGGATCTGACAGGGATCCGACTCCGACGTGGGCCGCCTCTGTGTTTGTGTATCACACAAACTCTCTTTGAAATCTTTTTTTTTTTTGGGTCTATTATTTTGTGTTTTTATTTTTTGCCAGCTGGTGTGGGTTTTTTAACTAAAATATACTTAAATGTCCAGATCTTAAATAGGAAAGAAAAAAAAAAAAGATAATTGGTTGCACATAAATGAGGAATTGAAAAAATCACTGTAAAAAGTTTGTAAAGTTTTGATTAAGGTGAGTTACCCTAGAGACCATTGTGGTGCAGTGCACCAATCTAATTTCTATGTTTACCATCCAGTTCTCCAAAAAAAAGAACCTTTCAAGTCTGTATTTCCTAATGGTACCTTGCCTCCACATTGGTGTAATGCACAAATTGTAAGACAAATTATTATTATTGCTAGCCATGGTCATGTGACTCTACCAAAGCCCACCCACATTCCTCCCATTGTCTTCCTGACAAACAATTCTTTATTTATGGTTTAAAATAAGAACTCTTGGATGAATAGTTAAATTTATATAGAGGCTTTCTGGTTCGTTTGTCATTCATTTAGTATGGCACCATGGTGTCCAGCTTGCAAGTCTTTCAAAGATGTGTGGACAGAATTTGCTGGATGGGGTTATGACCTTGACATTACTGTTGGGGTCATTGATGTCACAGAAAATCCAGGTAGAATATAATTAGTTTTTCTTCAGTTAATTAACTTTTACATTTATTGACATTATTTTTACTTTCATTGAAAATGGTATTATTGGTGTTATGTAATTCTCTTTACCTAATTTTCAAATAGGTCTTAGTGGTCGATTTCTTGTCACCTCGCTACCAACATTATATCAGTAAGTATCCTTAATTGTAATAATAATCTTTAGTATCCTTGTCGAAATTTGTCAAACAATAGAGCATGACTCATGACAAAGCATTATAAGAATACTGTAATACACAAAATATTCTTTAATACCATAGTTTCATTTAAACTTGTCTTTTAAGGTTTTTATTATTTTATATGAAAGCTCACTTTGTCTTTTTTTGTGTGTTTGTGGTAGCATAAAAGATGGAAACTTCAGAATCTATCAAGGTGGTAGGAAAACAACAGACTTGATTTCTCTAATTGACGAGAAAAAATGGAATGCTATAGAGCCAGTGGCTTGGTACAGAAATCCTAACTCCATACAGTGAGTAATGCTTAGATTTTCATTTTCTTTATAATGAAATTTGATTATATATATGTCATAATTAAGTAGCCTGAGTACATTTTCTTTGTATTTGACAGGATGGGAATACTAGGTAATTTTTTCACTGCTGCCATGTTTATCAGGGTGAGTTGATTTTTTCTTTATTTACTCGCACAGTACTTACAATAATTAGTTTGTTTTTCATTTAATTTTCCATTTCTTTACAGGCAAGTCAATTTTGTTGATACATTTTGATTTGTGTACTAGCTAGCAGTGTTATATAAAGCGGTTGTTTTATTTTTCAGGGCATATACAATACTATGACTGATGTTTATGGTATCCCAGAATGGCTTTGCTATGTGATATTTGCAATTCTGACGATAATTATTGGATTAATTTTAGGACTAGTAAGTGAATTCAGAAACATTTTTATCGTCTTAATTTTGTTTTCATATATCATGTTTTAATTTTTTTTTTTCTCTGAGTAATTTATCAACTATTTTATTATTATATGACAATTGTATAGAAATAATATTTATATGGTAATGTTAGGAGCATTAGTGTGTGTTTTAATTTTCATTTATTTCAATTTTTAAATTATGACAGTATAATCTTCCCTTATTTAATTGAAGCCTTTGAAGCTGTGTACCAATTTCTGTTGGTGTTGAAGGCATTTTTCATAAAAAGTCTGATATTAAATATTTGTTCAACAGTGCTTCAACCTGCTCTGAAGCCTGTCTGTTGTTTGGAAAGGATCTCCTCAGCTTTTCTCTTGAGTGTTGAGAAACTTCATAGATTTCAAAAAGCTTTTGACATTGTGTGGCATGTGGCAAGTCAAGTGATGAGGGACATAGATAAAAATAGATAGATGTTATCGAAGCCCTCTATCAAAATGTGAATAGCTCAGTTCTCCTGAACAACCAAATTGGAGAAAGTTTTAGGACATCCATAGGAGTTCGGCAAGGATGCATTCTCTTTCCAGCTCTTTTAAACTTGTTTCTGGAGCATGATTTGATGGTAACTCTAGAAGGATTTACTTATAGTTTGACCATTAATGGGCAGCCTATTTCCTATCTCAGGTTTGCAGATGATATAGACCTCATTGGAGAAAATGCACACCAGGTACAGGATGAAACTGAATGCTGCAGCTAGAGCAGTTGGCATGGAAATCAGTGCTGAAAAGAGCAAAATACTAGTTAGAGGTGCTGATAGTATGAGATGTTACATATTGTTAAATGTTCAAAGAATAGAAGTTGGCTCATTTAAATCGATAGAGTCAAACATAACGAGAGATGGTAGTTCAATAAAAGAGATAAAAACCTGTTTAAGCTTTCATCCGCTGCAATCAGAATACTGGAAAATCTAGAAGAGTAACATCAGCTTCCCAGTAAAATTAAAACTGTATTCTTTACTAGTGGCTTGGATGTATTGCCAATAAAAATTCACAAATAGGCTATTAGGAGAGTAAAAGGACTGGGATAAGCGAAAGACTACACCAGCATGAGAGTTGTAAGAGTATATTCATCCATGCCCATCAAGGTATTGCGACAAGAAAGATCACAGCAATTGTAGTGTGCAGAATACCTAAGTTGTTAAATACAGGCTTTTTTTAGTGTCTTAGTTCATTTGTTTTTCATACCTGCAGTAGTAAATCTATACCGGTATCTAATATATAAAGCAGAAAGTAAGGCATATGTATTCATGTCCCGCAAAAAAGAACATTTTCATAAATGTTCTTAAGATCTGTCAGAGACCATAGTGTATGCTTAATGTCCACTCACAACCGAAAGGTCCTAAAAATAAAAAACTAAATATATATCTCTATTAAAGGACAAAACTTTTCCTTTTAAACTAATTGGGGTAAATCCGTTTTAACAGTATTTAATATTAGATATGAATATGTCTGCTGAATGGGTAAACTCATTTTCACACTCTACTTTGATTTTCGTGGTAAAATATTTTTTTTAAATGATAATTCACTAGGTCAGTAATACCCAAACTAAGTCTGAAGGCGGCAGGTAACATCCAGCTAGTAATTCATATTATTTTAGTGCACATGATCTTGTTCAATTCTTTTTTCTGCAGGTTATTTTTTCTATTTTACAAGTATTATTTAAATGAATTTTTTTCTTCTCAGCTGCTGGTTCTTTGCTGTGATAACTTTTTCCCAGCTAAATATATCCCATTGCCTCCTGAGAGACTAGCACACAGGCCCAAGGATGATCCAACAGTAAGATATAAACTACTTTTGTTCACTATTATTATAAAAATGACAACATGAAAATAAAATTTACTGTAATTTATTGATTTTTTAATTTTGTGTGTGTGTTCCTTCTCAAAGGATGATGATGACATCATTGATGACACAGTGGAACAGAAGCAGACCAAGAGAACCCTTTTAGACTCTAAAGGCCCCAGTGAATCAAGTGGTTCTGCTTCACAGGTGGCCAGGGATAGTGAAGTTAGGCAAAGAACACAGAGAGCAAAGGAATGAGACTTCCTGTTTGTCTGTTGACTGTGCTGTACTTTTATGTTATTTTGTTTTCATGTTATACTTTGTTCCGTGGACAAAGATTGATTCAGCTTATGGATATGGAAAGTCTTAATGTCATTTCTCTCAAAAGAGGAAATGTATTCATTGATACCCTGATGTGCTAGGCAAAACTCCAATGGGAATATTATTAGTACTGGTATGGTATGTGTGGTATAGAAGAAGTTTTAATTCAGGACCTATTGAAGAGGTGCTGCACATGAATTATTTGAAAGCTGTGTAAACATTGTCTTTGTGCTCATGTGAAAGAGGATTATCAATGCACAAGCTTATAAGATAAGCTTGGAATAGCTTTGTGTATATGTGTGTGTAAAAGAATACATTGTGATAATTATTATTGTTCCAATATTGTAAATTCTTTAGATGTCTTCATAACATTTCAATGATATTTTTAAGTACAGACCTTTTGTTTTTCATTAACTTACAGATATGCTCTATGCCTATTAAAAATGTATTCACAGCATTGTACAACCCAAAAAGTGAAGGTGGTATTTTACCTCATGGTGTAAGGTGGCACTTTTAGTCCATCCAGCTTTCAAGGGTAACTGATTGAAAAGAAATTGTACAGGGTTTTAAATAGGCTAGAATATGCTATGCGTAGTAGTGTGTGTATTGACTTTTGTCTGTTTCGGTTTTTAAATTATGACAATATATTCTTCACATAGTTTATTGTAAAATTATTTTTTTTTACATTTATACTGAACAACCAAGTAGTAAAATCTAGTATAGCTCTTCAGAATTAAAAGCAAAGTAAAAAAAAAATAAATTTCGCTGTAACACGATTTCCTAAATGCACAGTTAGTTATTTGATATATTTTAAAACTAAAACATAAAGACTTTCTAAGCTATTCAATTCATTAGTTGACCAAGCTTGCCAGGAAGATTAATAACTTAACCCTTAATAAACCTCCTGTTACTAAAACTTTTCTAAGCTAAAGGATTTATTCCCCAAGCTGGCGTTGGAATGTTTATTTTTTCCCCTCTCATGCAGTTTATAGTTCTATTAAGTGTTTTAGTGAAATGTTGCTACAATGGACTAATGACAAGAGTGGATTTGAACATTTGATATGCAAAGAAGGTTTTAATTGGAAATAAAACCCACTATAAATTTTTATTTATGTTACTTTTTATGTTTTTTTTAATGAATATTTCAAATAGATACCATTTATTATTTTAAATTTGTTTGAGTCTTTTGATTGTTCCTTGAAATATTTGATTGTGGAATGCAGTGTAGATGTTTTTTGAGCAGTTTTTATTTAAGCTTTATTAGAAATAAAATTTAAAAAATTCAAATAAAAAAAGCCATGTCTAATATCTTTTTTATTTTTACAATTTGCATATTCCTACAGCATTCCATGTTTAATCATGCGCTTATAAAATTGAAATCTTAAATTTAATATTGGTAATGTAATTGAGACATTTCATCTAAAACTTTCTTTTTATGTAAAGATATTACTTTGTCTTTTATTTCATTTTGAAGCAAAGACAAAATCATTTAGAATAAATGTATTATTTGAGTATGTCTGAATGAGCATCTATTTTCTGCTAAATTATTTAAATGCTGCATAATTGATATCTTCCACTCACATTTGTACAGTCATAATAAATAAATAAAAACAAGACTATTGTTTGTTTTCTTGTAGTTTTTACAAAAAAAAATGTAAAATGTAAACAATCTTCATTGCAATCTTCATTGCAACATGATACAAAAACAAAATACATTTTATTTTGCACATGAGTCTAGTAGTTGCTTAAAATACTTCAAGTGTTAAAATCCTGGCTGCCAGTCCACCTCCTGATCCACTAATTTGATTTCGTAAGTAGTTATAACATCCTGAGGCTCAAAAGCAAACTTTGGGTCATCAATACCAATGCCACATTCTTGCTCTTTCTTGATCGAGTCCACTTCCTCCTTAAAATGCTTCAAGGAAACCATCTTACCTACAGACACAAGGTGTGGACATATTTAAGTCACACATGCAATTCAAACTGGATATTCATTTTTTAAAATGTCTTCACATGCCATTCAAGTTTTTACATTCCTAAAACTGTTTATACATGTTCATGACACTGCAATTACCTTTTTCTATCCTTTCTTTAATCTCTGTCTAAAAGCTACTATTTCAAAAAGATATTCCTAAAAGAACTCAACAATTCTTTCACAATGTATATACACCAGAACATATATCTCTGAATCATATAATTGATGTATATCTACAAAGCTATACATCTTTTTCAGAATCTATAGTGTAAAATAAAGAATGGACCCTCACTAAATTATAGACAACCTTTTTACTTTTTGTTACAGTTTGTTAACTCTTATTTTTATTTCAATTGGAAAAAAATATATATCAATGTGGAAACAAACTTATAGTTGGCTTAGGATATTTGTGTGTGCCTTTTTTGTCAGTGATTTTGGTATACTGTCACTGAAAAATGAAAAATGTTCTTGAAATATGAATAAATAAAAAAACTAAGCAAAACAAACAAAAAGAAAAACTTAAAATAAATAGATTATATTTATTTAAAGTTTATAAGTATAATACTAGTCTCTAGTAGATGTTTTTAATGTTAAACCCTTTAATAGGTATGTATTCCCTGTCCCATAAAGTTTTATTACTTCCAGAGGTGCCATTGTGTCTAGCCCTCAAATAAGTGCCAACTCGAATATCCAGCTGAATAGGTAGCCTTAAAAAAAAAAAGGGAGTATTGGTAGATGAAGGCTCTAAAGCCCACAACTGTATGATGGAAGAATAGGTATGTCAATATAGCTTCTGAACCAAATTAATGAATGATAAGCACATAGGTGTCCAGTGAACCAGTTTAGAAGTGCATGGTAAAAATACATATAAAATGTTCAGCTAGCTAGTTGTAAGATAGCATGTTTTATTCTTATCACATACTGTCTTCATGATTTAGAAAGATTAACAAAGAAACTTCTTTCGAGCTAACCATCAAAACTTTTTGGAAATAATCAAAACAAAAGTTATACTGTATAAATCCCCTGTATTTACTTTTCATTTAAATAAATATGTAATGATGATATTAACAATATGTTACTATCCAGTGAATAATTTATTTGTCAGTGAACCATCTGTCATGAACTGATAGTTGGTGGGTGGGCAAAGAGGCGAATTAATGTCACGAACAGTTTGTCAGCAAATGATTTGTCATGATTCCAACAAACTAGACTTTACTTTCCCAAAAGTTGACTGGTATTGAACAGAACTAAGTTTCCAGGGGCTTACTAGGCAGCACTAAAACCTGAATGTCTCTGCTACTCATCTGATTTCTAAGTTTCCCTTTCAGACCTTGTGGTCTATAAGGCAGATGAAGTAAAGTTCATCTGATTCTGTGGCCTATGGTTAACATGGGTGTCATGTGACCAGCACAACGACCAACCGCCTTTACTTTTCCCCAACTAACGTCAGGTACCCATAGAGCTGGGTTGACTTAGAGGCACCTGAGGATCCTGAAATTAAAAGTCCCAGTCCTCACCAGGATTTGAACCAGTTTAGTAGCACTTTACCGCTCAGCCACCGCACCTCCATCTGATTTCTAACTGATCTGATTACCTATATACTTTTAGATTTCACTGTCTAATAAAACTGACCTGTGTACACAATTTCATCATTCCTCAAAACTTTAATTCCAAGTTTCTTTGAAATAACACCATTAGTGCAGCGACATCCTGCAATATTGGCTTTGGTTTTGTTGGGTAAGGTGACCTGGAATACTTGCAGCACTTTGGCTTCTCCTGAGACAATCCAATGTAACAGAACACAACACCATTATGTCATAAAAATCAATAATAATAATTTAATGTATATAGCACTTAACAAAGGTAATGTAGGTTCAAGGTGCTGTGATAAAAATAACTCAATACTAAAGTCAAAGTAAATAGGATATTAAGTTATATTCACTAGCTTCTTCTTGTTTTTTTTATTTAAAATCTAGATATCAATAATGCTGTAATACATTAGGTCTAGCCAGCAGTCTAATAAAATGCTTTCAGCTTGAATATCTTTATCAATTAAAGAGATTTCTTATAAATTGGAATGTATCATACAAGTTGAGCTATGTGGCTTTTGATGACATCAATGTTTTTATTGTCATCTTAGTCAAAAGTGAAAACACTAACTTTCAAATACTTAGCATTAAAGTTATTTGTTTTATTTCAATGTCACCTGTGACAACATGTTCCTCAATTTTTGGCAACTTTTTGTTGATACTGCTAATGAGGTCATCAAAAAGTCGGTAGATAATGTTATGTTTCTTGATGACAACTTTTTTACTTTTTGCCAACTCTGCTACTTTCTCTGGTACTATCACATTGAAAGCAAACAAATCCCCTGCAAATGTGAAAGAAACAGCATTAAGTTTCCAATGCAGTTTACATGATACAAAAAAAAAAAACAAGTTTAAGCAAGTCATTATATCTAACCATCTGAATAGTCAACCTAACAACTAAAGATTTTACCATTAAATATTGCGGCCATTTCAACATCAGATTCTGTGACTGCCCCAACACCATAATGTATTATGTCCAAATGGCATTTTTTTGAATGGTAGGTATCCAGAGTGTCAAGAATGGCTTCAACAGAACCATCAACATCACCTTCAAATAAATGAATACAAAATATATTTATCTTGTTTCAATAATGAGTTCAGATTAGATGCCATCTATATATCTATGTACAAATCTAATATTCCACTATTAATACTGAATACAACAAAGTGTTATTAAATAGTGTACATTAACAAAATCAAAACTTGTGTAAAAAAAAACACATTCAATTAGTCCATAGCAATAGCAATATCTAGAGGGCACTGTGGCTGAGCGGTAAAGCGCTTGGCTTCCGTACTGGAGGTCCCGGGTTCGAATCCTGGTGAAGACTGGGATTTTTATTTTCGGGATTTTCGGGCGCCCTTGAGTCCACCCAGCTCTAATGGGTACCTGACTTTAGTTGGGGAAAAGTAAAGGCGGTCGGTCGTTGTGCTGGCCACATGACACCCTCGTTAACCGTGGGCCACAGAATCAGATGACCTTTACATCATCTGTCCTATAGACCACTAGGTCTGAAAGGGGAACTTTACTTTTACTTTACTAATAGCAATATCTAAGTAACAATATGTCTATAAATATTATAATCAATTACATGTATATTAGTGTAAATAGACAACAACTGATGAGGACAAAACTTTTTGGAG
>JADKLZ010030665.1:25101-36120 GCA_021533235.1 Biomphalaria straminea | reverse complement strand
CCCCCCCCCCCCCCTCCCTGGATCCGCCAGTGGCTTGAACTTGGCTTGGCTTGACTACCTAGAAGGGAGCTCGAGGTTCGACACCCGACTCGGGCAGAGTTGTGTTTACTGAGCGCCTAGAGGCAGCACGGGAAACCAACTCCAAGATACCCCACACACACACACTGATCCACAAATGATATCTGGACCAAATCAAAGCGCTCTGAGTGAGCATGCTATTATAAGCATGAAAGTAGCGCTATATAAAAGCTATAATAATAATTATACTTATAACTTGTAAATAAGTTATAATAATAAATTAAATATATTATAAATACCAGATCTAAATCTAAATTAGACTATTATCTTATACCAAAAAAAAGGCAAAATATAATAATAATACAGATGTTAGCTCTAGATCTTCTATAAAAAAGATGATTACGACCATTCATTACATCCTTAGGGGGCTATGGTCTATGTTTATTTTGGCCAGAACATTAAGTTAGACCCATTAATAAAACATCCTGCATTAAAATGCTCCGTCACCTCCAACACAATGTATAGCCCTCAAATTTCTAGATCTACTCATCTAGACTCTATTATACATTATACTCTGTCCTTTTTTAGCGGCCCCCGTAAGGAAAAAAGCCGCTATAAGGTTTGTGCAAAATGTCCGTCTGTCACACTCAGGGCGCCAAAACTAAAAGAGATACGAAAAATATTATTTCACCATTAGATGCGGCTTGAAAAGTTTAGGTGCAACGGCTACTTTTAGTTTTCTAAAAGCAAACCGTTTAATTTATAAAATTAATTATGCAAGTGATTTTTTAATAACAAAAAACCAATTCTAAAACAATTACGCAAATGTAAGGGAGGAAATGTTAGTATAAGAAATTCTCTTGGCATGTATATATCACGCACATTTTTTAAATGAAATTCTCTCCGTCTGTCACACTCAGGGCGCCAAAACTAGAAGAGATACGAAAAATATTATTTCACCATTAAATGCGGCTTGAAAAGTTTAGGTGCAACGGCTACTTTTAGTTTTCTAAAAATAAACGTTTAATTTATATAATTAATTATGCAAGCAATTTTTTAATAACAAAACACCAATTCTAAAACAATTACGTAAATGTAAGGGAGGAAATGTTACTATAAGAAATGCTCTGGGTATGTAGATATCACGCACATTTTTTTTAATGAACTTTTAGCAGCGACTTTGTGTACTAGCGTAAAGCCCGGCCATGACATGATTCTAAACTAAACTAATTTCTTAAACTTTTTAAAAAATCAGATTTAAAAAAAAAATTTGTTTAGTGCCCCCATTAGAATGAAAGAAGCATATTTGTGTGCGTTTTGTCTGTTGGTTGGTTTGTCCGTCACGGTTAGATAAAAACTCAAAAGGCTTTTGAAAATATGATTTAACCTTTACTGTTTCTTCAGAAATATTGCGATAGTTTAAGTATCTATAATAGATTGTTCCGGATGTTTATGTCTAGATCTACATTGAAATGTTATAATAAACTAAAACTAATCTTCTATTTTTAAATTTAATATTGCATTCATTCTATTGATTATCTGGGCTTTTTTTTTTATTTTACGTAAATTTTATCTAAATTACATCCAAATTATTATTAATAATAATTAATAAGATATATATTAAGAGTGCTAAATCAGAAGTATAGTTTATGTAGATCTACATCTCTACAGATCAATGCTGAAAGATTATTTAAAATCGCTCGTGTGACATATTGTATGTATCAGGCTATTAGTTTGTAATCAGTTTGTTATTAAGTTAATAGCAATGCCTTGTCGTGCGGTTAGCGTGCGGAACTGCTTATCTTGACGCTCCCTGGTTATGTGTCTGTTTGTTTTACATGTTTCAAATGTTTACTCAGAGTTAAAGATAGTTTACTTCCTAGTTCAAACCTTCCTCAGGAGGGGATGGGAGCATGCAGGAATTGAGCCAGGGACCAACGATAAATCCGAACTACAGTCTAGTGCGCAAACATCAAGATAAGACAGGTTTATACCCTGCTCGCCATCCTCCACCGTCCAGTGAGAAGTTAATTATTTTCAATTTAGAAGGAACATCCGAAACATCTTGCGAATAGGCGGATCTGACAGGGATCCGACTCCGACGTGGGCCGCCTCTGTGTTTGTGTATCACACAAACTCTCTTTGAAATCTTTTTTTTTTTTTGGGTCTATTATTTTGTGTTTTTATTTTTTGCCAGCTGGTGTGGGTTTTTTAACTAAAATATACTTAAATGTCCAGATCTTAAATAGGAAAGAAAAAAAAAAAGATAATTGGTTGCACATAAATGAGGAATTGAAAAAATCACTGTAAAAAGTTTGTAAAGTTTTGATTAAGGTGAGTTACCCTAGAGACCATTGTGGTGCAGTGCACCAATCTAATTTCTATGTTTACCATCCAGTTCTCCAAAAAAAAGAACCTTTCAAGTCTGTATTTCCTAATGGTACCTTGCCTCCACATTGGTGTAATGCACAAATTGTAAGACAAATTATTATTATTGCTAGCCATGGTCATGTGACTCTACCAAAGCCCACCCACATTCCTCCCATTGTCTTCCTGACAAACAATTCTTTATTTATGGTTTAAAATAAGAACTCTTGGATGAATAGTTAAATTTATAGAGAGGCTTTCTGGTTCGTTTGTCATTCATTTAGTATGGCACCATGGTGTCCAGCTTGCAAGTCTTTCAAAGATGTGTGGACAGAATTTGCTGGATGGGGTTATGACCTTGACATTACTGTTGGGGTCATTGATGTCACAGAAAATCCAGGTAGAATATAATTAGTTTTTCTTCAGTTAATTAACTTTTACATTTATTGACATTATTTTTACTTTCATTGAAAATGGTATTATTGGTGTTATGTAATTCTCTTTACCTAATTTTCAAATAGGTCTTAGTGGTCGATTTCTTGTCACCTCGCTACCAACATTATATCAGTAAGTATCCTTAATTGTAATAATAATCTTTAGTATCCTTGTCGAAATTTGTCAAACAATAGAGCATGACTCATGACAAAGCATTATAAGAATACTGTAATACACAAAATATTCTTTAATACCATAGTTTCATTTAAACTTGTCTTTTAAGGTTTTGATTATTTTATATGAAAGCTCACTTTGTCTTTTTTTGTGTGTTTGTGGTAGCATAAAAGATGGAAACTTCAGAATCTATCAAGGTGGTAGGAAAACAACAGACTTGATTTCTCTAATTGACGAGAAAAAATGGAATGCTATAGAGCCAGTGGCTTGGTACAGAAATCCTAACTCCATACAGTGAGTAATGCTTAGATTTTCATTTTCTTTATAATGAAATTTGATTATATATATGTCATAATTAAGTAGCCTGAGTACATTTTCTTTGTATTTGACAGGATGGGAATACTAGGTAATTTTTTCACTGCTGCCATGTTTATCAGGGTGAGTTGATTTTTTCTTTATTTACTCGCACAGTACTTACAATAATTAGTTTGTTTTTCATTTAATTTTCCATTTCTTTACAGGCAAGTCAATTTTGTTGATACATTTTGATTTGTGTACTAGCTAGCAGTGTTATATAAAGCCGTTGTTTTATTTTTCAGGGCATATACAATACTATGACTGATGTTTATGGTATCCCAGAATGGCTTTGCTATGTGATATTTGCAATTCTGACGATAATTATTGGATTAATTTTAGGACTAGTAAGTGAATTCAGAAACATTTTTATCGTCTTAATTTTGTTTTCATATATCATGTTTTAATTTTTTTTTTTCTCTGAGTAATTTATCAACTATTTTATTATTATATGACAATTGTATAGAAATAATATTTATATGGTAATGTTAGGAGCATTAGTGTGTATTTTCATTTATTTCAATTTTTAAATTATGACAGTATAATCTTCCCTTATTTAATTAAAGCCTTTGAAGCTGTGTACCAATTTCTGTTGGTGTTGAAGGCATTTTTCATAAAAAGTCTGATATTAAATATTTGTTCAACAGTGCTTCAACCTGCTCTGAAGCCTGTCTGTTGTTTGGAAAGGATCTCCTCAGCTTTTCTCTTGAGTGTTGAGAAACTTCATAGATTTCAAAAAGCTTTTGACATTGTGTGGCATGTGGCAAGTCAAGTGATGAGGGACATAGATAAAAATAGATAGATGTTATCGAAGCCCTCTATCAAAATGTGAATAGCTCAGTTCTCCTGAACAACCAAATTGGAGAAAGTTTTAGGACATCCATAGGAGTTCGGCAAGGATGCATTCTCTTTCCAGCTCTTTTAAACTTGTTTCTGGAGCATGATTTGATGGTAACTCTAGAAGGATTTACTTATAGTTTGACCATTAATGGGCAGCCTATTTCCTATCTCAGGTTTGCAGATGATATAGACCTCATTGGAGAAAATGCACACCAGGTACAGGATGAAACTGAATGCTGCAGCTAGAGCAGTTGGCATGGAAATCAGTGCTGAAAAGAGCAAAATACTAGTTAGAGGTGCTGATAGTATGAGATGTTACATATTGTTAAATGTTCAAAGAATAGAAGTTGGCTCATTTAAATCGATAGAGTCAAACATAACGAGAGATGGTAGTTCAATAAAAGAGATAAAAACCTGTTTAAGCTTTCATCCGCTGCAATCAGAATACTGGAAAATCTAGAAGAGTAACATCAGCTTCCCAGTAAAATTAAAACTGTATTCTTTACTAGTGGCTTGGGTGTATTGCCAATGAAAATTCACAAATAGGCTATTAGGAGAGTAAAAGGACTGGGATAAGCGAAAGACTACACCAGCATGAGAGTTGTAAGAGTATATTCATCCATGCCCATCAAGGTATTGCGACAAGAAAGATCACAGCAATTGTAGTGTGCAGAATACCTAAGTTGTTAAATACAGGCTTTTTTTAGTGTCTTAGTTCATTTGTTTTTCATACCTGCAGTAGTAAATCTATATCTAATATATAAAGCAGAAAGTAAGGCATATGTATTCATGTCCCGCAAAAAAGAACATTTTCATAAATGTTCTTAAGATCTGTCAGAGACCATAGTGTATGCTTAATGTCCACTCACAACCGAAAGGTCCTAAAAATAAAAAACTAAATATATATCTCTATTAAAGGACAAAACTTTTCCTTTTAAACTAATTGGGGTAAATCCGTTTTAACAGTATTTAATATTAGATATGAATATGTCTGCTGAATGGGTAAACTCATTTTCACACTCTACTTTGATTTTCGTGGCAAAATATTTTTTTTAAATGATAATTCACTAGGTCAGTAATACCCAAACTAAGTCTGAAGGCGGCAGGTAACATCCAGCTAGTAATTCATATTATTTTAGTGCACATGATCTTGTTCAATTCTTTTTTCTGCAGGTTATTTTTTCTATTTTACAAGTATTATTTAAATGAATTTTTTTCTTCTCAGCTGCTGGTTCTTTGCTGTGATAACTTTTTCCCAGCTAAATATATCCCATTGCCTCCTGAGAGACTAGCACACAGGCCCAAGGATGATCCAACAGTAAGATATAAACTACTTTTGTTCACTATTATTATAAAAATGACAACATGAAAATAAAATTCACTGTAATTTATTGATTTTTTAATTTTGTGTGTGTGTTCCTTCTCAAAGGATGATGATGACATCATTGATGACACAGTGGAACAGAAGCAGACCAAGAGAACACTTTTAGACTCTAAAGGCCCCAGTGAATCAAGTGGTTCTGCTTCACAGGTGGCCAGGGATAGTGAAGTTAGGCAAAGAACACAGAGAGCAAAGGAATGAGACTTCCTGTTTGTCTGTTGACTGTGCTGTACTTTTATGTTATTTTGTTTTCATGTTATATTTTGTTCCGTGGACAAAGATTGATTCAGCTTATGGATATGGAAAGTCTTAATGTCATTTCTCTCAAAAGAGGAAATGTATTCATTGATACCCTGATGTGCTAGGCAAAACTCCAAAGGGAATATTATTAGTACTGGTATGGTATGTGTGGTATCGAAGTTTTAATTCAGGACCTATTGAAGAGGTGCTTCACATGAATTATTTGAAAGCTGTGTAAACATTGTCTTTGTGCTCATGTGAAAGAGGATTATCAATGCACAAGCTTATAAGATAAGCTTGGAATAGCTTTGTGTATATGTGTGTGTAAAAGAATACATTGTGATAATTATTATTGTTCCAATATTGTAAATTCTTTAGATGTCTTCATAACATTTCAATGATATTTTTAAGTACAGACCTTTTGTTTTTCATTAACTTACAGATATGCTCTATGCCTATTAAAAATGTATTCACAGCATTGTACAACCCAAAAAGTGAAGGTGGTATTTTACCTCATGGTGTAAGGTGGCACTTTAAGTCCATCCAGCTTTCAAGGGTAACTGATTGAAAAGAAATTGTACAGGGTTTTAAATAGGCTAGAATATGCTATGCGTAGTAGTGTGTGTATTGACTTTTGTCTGTTTCGGTTTTTAAATTATGACAATATATAATTCACATATTTTATTGTAAAATTATTTTTTTTTACATTTATACTGAACAACCAAGTAGTAAAATCTAGTATAGCTCTTCAGAATTAAAAGCAAAGTAAAAAAAAAATAAATTTCGCTGTAACACATGATTTCCTAAATGCACAGTTAGTTATTTGATATATTTTAAAACTAAAACATAAAGACTTTCTAAGCTATTCAATTCATTAGTTGACCAAGCTTGCCAGGAAGATTAATAACTTAACCCTTAATAAACCTCCTGTTACTAAAACTTTTCTAAGCTAAAGGATTTATTCCCCAAGCTGGCGTTGGAATGTTTATTTTTTCCCCTCTCATGCAGTTTATAATTCTATTAAGTGTTTTAGTGAAATGTTGCTACAGTGGACTAATGACAAGAGTGGATTTGAACATTTGATATGCAAAGAAGGTTTTAATTGGAAATAAAACCCACTATAAATTTTTATTTATATTACTTTTTATGTTTTTTTAATGAATATTTCAAATAGATACCATTTATTATTTTAAATTTGTTTGAGTCTTTTGATTGTTCCTTGAAATATTTGATTGTGGAATGCAGTGTAGATGTTTTTTGAGCAGTTTTTATTTAAGCTTTATTAGAAATAAAATTTAAAAATATTCCTACAGCATTCCATGTTTAATCATGCGCTTATAAAATTGAAATCTTAAATTTAATATTGGTAATGTAATTGAGACATTTCATCTAAAACTTTTTTTTTATGTAAAGATATTACTTTGTCTTTTATTTCATTTTGAAGCAAAGACAAAATCATTTAGAATAAATGTATTATTTGAGTATGTCTGAATGAGCATCTATTTTCTGCTAAATTATTTCAATGCTGCATAATTGATATCTTCCACTCACATTTGTACAGTCATAATAAATAAATAAAAACAAGACTATTGTTTGTTTTCTTGTAGTTTTTACAAAAAAAATGTAAACAATCTTCATTGCAACATGATACAAAAACAAAATACATTTTATTTTGCACATGAGTCTAGTAGTTGCTTAAAATACTTCAAGTGTTAAAATCCTGGCTGCCAGTCCACCTCCTGATCCACTAATTTGATTTCGTAAGTAGTTATAACATCCTGAGGCTCAAAAGCAAACTTTGGGTCATCAATACCAATGCCACATTCTTGCTCTTTCTTGATCGAGTCCACTTCCTCCTTAAAATGCTTCAAGGAAACCATCTTACCTACAGACACAAGGTGTGGACATATTTAAGTCACACATGCAATTCAAACTGGATATTCATTTTTTAAAATGTCTTCACATGCCATTCAAGTTTTTACATTCCTAAAACTGTTTATACATGTTCATGACACTGCAATTACCTTTTTCTATCCTTTCTTTAATCTCTGTCTAAAAGCTACTATTTCAAAAAGATATTCCTAAAAGAACTCAACAATTCTTTCACAATGTATATACGCCAGAACATATATCTCTGAATCATATAATTGATGTATATCTACAAAGCTATACATCTTTTTCAGAATCTATAGTGTAAAATAAAGAATGGACCCTCACTAAATTATAGACAACCTTTTTACTTTTTGTTACAGTTTGTTAACTCTTATTTTTATTTCAATTGGAAAAAAATATATATCAATGTGGAAACAAACTTATAGTTGGCTTAGGATATTTGTGTGTGCCTTTTTTGTCAGTGATTTTGGTATACTGTCACTGAAAAATGTTCTTGCAATATGAATAAATAAAAAAACTAAGCAAAACAAACAAAAAGAAAAACTTAAAATAAATAGATTATATTTATTTAAAGTTTATAAGTATAATACTAGTCTCTAGTAGATGTTTTTAATGTTAAACCCTTTAATAGGTATGTATTCCCTGTCCCATAAAGTTTTATTACTTCCAGAGGTGCCATTGTGTCTAGCCCTCAAATAAGTGCCAACTCGAATATCCAGCTGAATAGGTAGCCTTAAAAAAAAAAAGGGAGTATTGGTAGATGAAGGCTCTAAAGCCCACAACTGTATGATGGAAGAATAGGTATGTCAATATAGCTTCTGAACCAAATTAATGAATGATAAGCACATAGGTGTCCAGTGAACCAGTTTAGAAGTGCATGGTAAAAATACATATAAAATGTTCAGCTAGCTAGTTGTAAGATAGCATGTTTTATTCTTATCACATACTGTCTTCATGATTTAGAAAGATTAACAAAGAAACTTCTTTCGAGCTAACCATCAAAACTTTTTGGAAATAATCAAAACAAAAGTTATACTGTATAAATCCCCTGTATTTACTTTTCATTTAAATAAATATGTAATGATGATATTAACAATATGTTACTATCCAGTGAATGATTTATTTGTCAGTGAACCATCTGTCATGAACTGATAGTTGGTGGGTGGGCAAAGAGGCGAATTAATGTCACGAACAGTTTGTCAGCAAATGATTTGTCATGATTCCAACAAACTAGACTTTACTTTCCCAAAAGTTGACTGGTATTGAACAGAACTAAGTTTCCAGGGGCTTACTAGGCAGCACTAAAACCTGAATGTCTCTGCTACTCATCTGATTTCTAAGTTTCCCTTTCAGACCTTGTGGTCTATAAGGCAGATGAAGTAAAGTTCATCTGATTCTGTGGCCTATGGTTAACATGGGTGTCATGTGACCAGCACAACGACCAACCGCCTTTACTTTTCCCCAACTAACGTCAGGTACCCATAGAGCTGGGTGGACTTAGAGGCACCTGAGGATCCTGAAATTAAAAGTCCCAGTCCTCACCAGGATTTGAACCAGTTTAGTAGCACTTTACCGCTCAGCCACCGCACCTCCATCTGATTTCTAACTGATCTGATTACCTATATACTTTTAGATTTCACTGTCTAATAAAACTGACCTGTGTACACAATTTCATCATTCCTCAAAACTTTAATTCCAAGTTTCTTTGAAATAACACCATTAGTGCAGCGACATCCTGCAATATTGGCTTTGGTTTTGTTGGGTAAGGTGACCTGGAATACTTGCAGCACTTTGGCTTCTCCTGAGACAATCCAATGTAACAGAACACAACACCATTATGTCATAAAAATCAATAATAATAATAATAATTTAATGTATATAGCACTAAAGAAAGGTAATGTAGGTTCAAGGTGCTGTGATAAAAATAACTCAATACTAAAGTCAAAGTAAATAGGATATTAAGTTATATTCACCAGCTTCTTCTTGTTTTTTTTATTTAAAATCTAGATATCAATAATGCTGTAATACATTAGGTCTAGCCAGCAGTCTAATAAAATGCTTTCAGCTTGAATATCTTTATCAATTAAAGAGATTTCTTATAAATTGGAATGTATCATACAAGTTGAGCTATGTGGCTTTTGATGTCTGTCTGTGGCATTTTACGTCTCTAGAGACGATCTTTTCCCCTTGCTTTTGATGACATCAATGTTTTTATTGTCATCTTAGTCAAAAGTGAAAACACTAACTTTCAAATACTTAGCATTAAAGTTATTTGTTTTATTTCAATGTCACCTGTGACAACATGTTCCTCAATTTTTGGCAACTTTTTGTTGATACTGCTAATGAGGTCATCAAAAAGTCGGTAGATAATGTTATGTTTCTTGATGACAACTTTTTTACTTTTTGCCAACTCTGCTACTTTCTCTGGTACTATCACATTAAAAGCAAACAAATCCCCTGCAAATGTGAAAGAAACAGCATTAAGTTTCCAATGCAGTTTACATGATACAAAAAAAACAAAACAAGTTTAAGCAAGTCATTATATCTAACCATCTGAATAGTCAACCTAACAACTAAAGATTTTACCATTAAATATTGCGGCCATTTCAACATCAGATTCTGTGACTGCCCCAACACCATAATGTATTATGTCCAAATGGCACTTTTTGGAATGGTAGGTGTCCAGAGTGTCAAGAATGGCTTCAACAGAACCATCAACATCACCTTCAAATAAATGAATACAAAATATATTTATCTTGTTTCAATAATGAGTTCAGATTAGATGCCATCTATATATCTATGTACAAATCTAATATTCCACTATTAATACTGAATACAACAAAGTGTTATTAAATAGTGTACATTAACAAAATCAAAACTTGTGTAAAAAAAAACACATTCAATTAGTCCATAGCAATAGCAATATCTAGAGGGCACTGTGGCTGAGCGGTAAAGCGCTTGGCTTCCGTACTGGAGGTCCCGGGTTCGAATCCTGGTGAAGACTGGGATTTTTATTTTCGGGATTTTCGGGCGCCCTTGAGTCCACCCAGCTCTAATGGGTACCTGACTTTAGTTGGGGAAAAGTAAAGGCAGTCGGTCGTTGTGCTGGCCACATGACACCCTCGTTAACCGTGGGCCACAGAATCAGATGACCTTTACATCATCTGTCCTATAGACCACTAGGTCTGAAAGGGGAACTTTACTTTTACTTTACTAATAGCAATATCTAAGTAATAATATGTCTATAAATATTATAATCAATTACATGTATATTAGTGTAAATAGACAACAACTGATGAGGACAAAACTTTTTGGAG
>JADKLZ010030654.1:7746-26564 GCA_021533235.1 Biomphalaria straminea | reverse complement strand
TATTATTTAGAAGTTAGACCAATCTGACCTTTAGAGAAATCGGTATGTTCAATTATGTAAACTATTGTTTAAAAACAAATAAATAAATGTTGAAATAAAAATAAAATGGTTTTGGTTTTATTTCTTTAATATAAGGGAAACTATAATTTAATAATCTTTTTTTTCTGCAATTAGTAGGGTTGTCTCTCTTGGTATTCACTTTCACACATACTACATTGATGAGCTAAACAATGTCATGGAGGCTAAATTGTGCTTTTTTTTTATTTTCCAACTAAATATAAAGAATCGAGTTTTAACTCTTTGACCTCCCAAAGACACTCCCATCGTTGATTCTATCCAGATATAAAGCTATAAATTCCGTCCAAACGTGGAAAATAATTTCGGTGTCAAAGAGTTAATACAACAATATTTCCAAGCATGACAGTTGATCTTCATATCATGTCTCCCATATTAATTTCTCAATTGTTTAAGTAAGTTTATAGCCATAACCTTATACTAATGCACCAGACTCTTGATTATTTCATGCTATAAAAGGAAAAGCCCAAAAATGTTATTATGCCAAAAAAAAATGCTCGAAAATTGAATATACCTTTAAAAAAATCTTTTATTTTGTACACCGGATACATTAACTCTTTCTCTCCGAACAGACGATACTAACGTTGATTCCACCAGAATGTGGTAAATAATTACGGAGAGAAAGAGTTTAGCGTTTTCTATTGTTTATAGTTTTTCCGCCGTGTTTGAAGATATCCAATACATGACTTTTGATCCTGAACTTTGCGAATTATGCATTTTTTTCAGAGAGTATACTTTAGAAAAGTAAGATTAGATAACTTGTACAACTTTCTAGTTTCTCGTCATTGAAATATTAAGTTATATCCCCTGAAACTGTCACTTCGTGTGTTTACTAGGTATTGGCTCCAGAGGCCGAGTCAATATACCTCTGCCGTCGTGGTGTCACAGAGCTGAACACAGACCTGCGACGTCACATCCTGTGGGTAGCTTAGACCAATCGCTCGTTACCACGTCACAGTTTTGACGTCACGTTTAAAAAAAAAGTCACACTGCTAACGAAGACAACGAAAAGTATTTAAGGTCCTGTGGGTAACAGCTTTTTTTGTCTGCACGAGACGATGTATAAATTTTGCAGGTCGCTACTGGGTTTTGTGTTGTATACACACATTCTTAGTCTTTGAGTGCAAGACATTGCCATGATTACGTCTGAGTACATTTATATGCTTTCAAAAGATGAAACAAACGTTCATGAACAAATGTGATATTTTACAAAATATTTTCTTTACATGTTATAGTGAAATGTTCATTCAAAAAAAAAAATTCATTTTCAAGTAACATTGTAAGATGTCGAAACCCACGTGGAGACTCTAGTTCGAGTCTTGATGTAGAACAGAGATTTGAGTCTGATTAGGCTTGAACTCGGGTTGAGCTGTGATCTTTAGCCAGATCAACTTAACCTATCACTAGACTTTTTTTTTTTTGCCATTGGCTCACCACACATTATTTGTTGAATTCATTTTTATCTTTTCCCAGGATAAGGGAATCTTTCAATGCCATTCTTTGACATTGACTTCCATATGTCTGCTACTGTTCTTTGTAGAACGGTCTTATCGAAACCCGTGGATCTAGTAATGTGACCGTACAATCCTCGCTTACGTTTTCTTGTTTATTATCAATGAACTTTCCGACCTTTGACCTTTTCCCAGATACCCCCTCCGTTATCCATAAAAAAATGGATCAAGCGCACGGTGCATTAATTAATATAAGAGACGTGCTGTTCATTTTTTAAATGTGTTTTTGAAAACCCATCTATGCCAGGTTTATGCAACGTACCTTTATATTAACCTATCCCTTTGTCTGTTGGACCGTTGGGGCGCCACGCAAGATTTGTCGACCGTCTTTCTCCATTCCTCTCTGTCTTTTGTCATAGCTAAAACCTCATTCAATGGCAGTCCTGTCCATTCTTTTATGTTGTTTTACATCGCTTTCTCTGTCTGCCTCTTCTTCTTTTATCTTCGTACTGTTCCCTGTAGGAAGGTCTTTGCGAGCCCTGAAGACTTTGTAATATGGTCATAGATTTTTAGCATGCATTTTTTACGATAATTAGCAGCTCATCGTGTTGTACAATCCCTGCAAGCTACAATATTTAAAAATTAACTTAATTAACAATTACAATATTTAAAGTAAAGTTCCCCACACAGACCTTGTGGTCTATAGGGCAGATGATGTAAAGGTCATCTGATTCTGTGGCCTACGGTTAACGAGGGTGTCATGTGGCCAGCACAACGACCAACCGACTTTACTATTCCCCAACTAATGTCAGGTACCCTTTAGAGCTGGGTGGACTCAAAGGCGCCCAAGGATCCCGAAATAAAAATCCCAGCCTTCACCAGGATTCGAACCCAAGACCCCCGGTTCAGTAGCCAAGCGCTTTATCGCTCAGCCACCGCACCTCTTACAATCTTTACGTTTTGGTAAAATATTCCCACGTAATGGACATTCCCAACGTGAAATTAGCAAGAATCGAATTGCCATCAGACTTATACTTAAGCCAGATCAAAGTGTTTTATCGGATGACCTTGTATGAATCCAAACCACTAAATCATTCATAGCGTAGCGTTGGCTATAGTCCCCTCGCTTTGGTCCCGAGTCCCCTACCAAATCTCATTCTGACGTCATTAAGCGCTTGCCGGAAACAGACGAAGATTGACGAGTTTCCCTTCTTCAAGTTTCCTATCGAAAATTAAGTGAATATTCCACCCGACTTAACCTTCGGCGGACGTTTTGGGGTTTTGCTGATGTTATTAAAATTGTGTTTATTTGACCTGGGATTATGTGGACGAACTGGACGACAGGGAAGAAACATTTGGAAAGAAATTCAGGTCGGGTTGTTAATTTGGATTTGTGAATACTAGTATTACTTGTGAAATAAAAATATAATAACATTATACTAGGCCTTTTAGTGCTGGAAGATCTTCGAAATAGTGTCTAAAAGATTTATTTTATTTTACAATTCCTGCTTCCTTGCAAACTGTTAGTGGACTCATTAGGAAACTGGAACTTGGACACTGGGTGGACAGGGATCTCGAAAACGACTCTAACAATTTTCCTACAAATTTGATATTTTATGTATATCTTAAATGAAAAAAATACAAGCAAATTGGCCACATGTGTAAAACTCTGGTTCGACGTTATAATTGTTTCAAAATATAAGATCTGAATCATGGAAGTTCAGTAAACACAGTATTCGTAAATAAATATCGTAGGTCTAATCATGGAAGTCTAATCACGTGTCAAATAATAAGTAATACAAAAATGTATTCGATTCCTCTATGAAGATGATGACTTTTTGTTAGAGCGATTACTTCTTCCTCAATAACTAATGTAGAAAAATACATTAAAAAAAATTGTGTTCAATAAAAAACACCTAAGCCAAATTTAATTTTAAAATGAACAATTATAACGCCTAACGGTCAAACCAGAGTTTTCCCTTTGTAGGCATTAAGGTATTTTTTTTTTCAAAGATAAACTCAAAAATTTCTTGATAATCGATAGAACCGTTTTCTAAATAGTGTCTAGTTACCTGAACCAATGAATTGTTTACAAGTAAATTAACCCCTTCAGACTTTGCAATCTATAGGTCAGATGATGCCAACCTCGATTTTACAGGTTGTCATGTGGCTAGCACAACGACCAACTGACATTCCTGTCAGGTAACCATTAGAGTTTGGTGGACTTGAGGGGGGCCCTAAGAATCATAAATTCAAAATCCCAGTCATCATCGAGATTCGAACCCAGGACTCCAGGTTGGGAAGCCAAGCACTTAACCACTCAGCCACCATGCCCTGAATTGTTTACAAGCAATAAGAATTTAGCAAAAATCTAATATTTAATTATAATAATAAAAATAATAACAAGGCTTGTCTTCGAGTACGAAGATTAATTAGGAATACAGTACGAAGCCCCAGCTGGGACCTACATATACCTAATACAAATAATGGATCGAAACAGAATTCGATCTGTATAGCTGTCAATGTTCACATATTTTTTATCAGAATGTAAATTTAAGAAATAAGTCATCATCTACTAAAACATTTGTTTTGTTAATCCACTGCTGAGGACTGAGGTAGAGAACCCAAAATCGACAACCACTGGACAATGGTTATGTCTGCGTTTGATGTGGCAAAATATGTAGGTCGCAGCTGGGACTGCTAAGCCACGTGAAGTACTGCACTCCTGAATCTTCGAGCTCGAAGACGAGCCTCTTTATTATTATGTCTGCATAGGTTTGGGGAATTAATGTCATTCTACTCGGCACTAGCAGCTGGGAAGAGGCGGCTTTGGATAGATCCACATGGAGAGAGAGCATAAAGGAGGGGTCCCGGATTGCAGATGCCATACTCAACAGAAGCAGAAAGAGTGACAATGCAACGGCGCCTGGTGATTACTTACGACCAACCTGTGATCGCAACTGTGTATGAAGGATTGGCTAAAGTCACACAAGAAGTTGCAAAGGGAAAAGTTCTCTCGAGACGTAAAATGCCACAGGACGCGGCTATTACAAGTGCAAACCGCCACTAAATGAAGTAAACTTTTGTAAACTTCGTAAATGAAAATACGCGATATTATATTAAGATTATTATTAAATCTAGCGTAAGTACAAATATCCAT
The DNA here is from genome assembly GCA_021533235.1 of Biomphalaria straminea. Classification (NCBI taxonomy): domain Eukaryota; kingdom Metazoa; phylum Mollusca; class Gastropoda; family Planorbidae; genus Biomphalaria; species Biomphalaria straminea. The sequence continues at coordinate 21,878 of JADKLZ010030654.1, read as the reverse complement.
ATTATAATATTCTTTCTTTTTCTTGGAGATGCGTAGGACATAATTATTATCTTTTTTAAAGTAACTCTAAAATTTATTAAAAAGATCTAGGTCTACAAAAGTTCATATTATATATTTTGTCTGGCATTTTACGTCTTGAGAGATGCAATTCCATTTGCAAATAGATCTAATAATAATAATAGGCTTGTCTTCGAGTCCGAAGATTAGTGAGGAATACAGTGTTTCCCGTGGCTGTGCAGTCCCAGCTGTGACCTACATATTTTGCCACATCCAGGGCAAGCAAAACCATTGTCCGCAGGTGGTCGGTTTAGATTTTCTTTTCGTCGTCTGCGTTTGTCCTCGGCGGCAGATTTTCTTTTGGTCTCAAATGTGTATCCCGCGGCCTTTGTGAGTGACCTCCAGCTGTCTCGTTCCGACGCCGCATGCAGCCAGGTGCTCTCCTCTATGTCAGCCAAGGAAAGTTGACGCCTAAGCTGGTCTTTGAAGCGTTTCCGTGGGGCGCCTCTGTTACGTCGGCCACCTTTTAGCTCACCAAAAAAGACTGCCTTTGGCATACGTTCGTCTCTCATACGGGATACGTGCCCTGCCCAGCGTAGCTGTCGGATCATAAGAAGTCCTTCTATACTGTCTATACCGGCGTTCGCAAGGACATCGCTGTTTATGACATAATTAGATCTATTACCCAGTTGTTTTTTTACATCTGCACTTTTCTTATTAATTAAAGACATTCTTGCCCTGGATGTGGCAAAATATGTAGGTCACAGCTGGGACTGCGAAGCCACGGAAATACTGCATACCTCATTTATCTTCGGACTCGAAGACAAGCCTTGTTATTAATTACGGACGTTACTTTATCAGAGTCTGCCATACAGGACATTACTTAATCAGAGTCTGCCATACAGGACCTTACTTAATCAGAATCTGTCGGACAGGACATTACTTAATCCGAACCTGTCAGGCAGGACATTACTTAATCAGAATCTGTCAGACGGGACATTACTTATCGTGTAAACATCCAGACTCAGCAAGACAAGACACCAGACGATCCTCTGTGACTGCATGAAGCAAGACCAGAAAATGACAAGTTTCAATACTACGAAAGGTCTTGAGAACTGATAAAAACGGGATCTCGACATTTACTACGATAGGGAGACTAGGTAACATTGTCAGATTCCTGAACAATTCACCTATAGACCGAGAGCCTAGAGCCCTAGAAGCACCGAGGCAAGCTAATTGGGGTTGGGGGCTTGTTTTGGCTACGAGTTGTTTGTTCTAGACATTGATTGATAGTGATTGTTGACTTTTTTTTTCTATGTCAAAAGGCCTGGACACTAGGAGCATTGACCAATAGGCCCATTGATAAATATGATTGTTAAAATTTTATAATATTACAAATGTCTCTACATTCTTCAGGAAAATCATGAACAAAGAAATGCAAATACCACTAATGGTCGGCGGCTTTCTTTTATCTTTTTGGTCCTGCACTTTGATCTTACCTGCTTCATGTAATAGTACACCTACATTTAATGTGTCAAACATTGGCCAGTTTCATGCCACCAATGACTCAAGAGCATCAGTTGAGATGGTAGATCAGGCAAATACTTCCGAGTCAAATCAAACTACACGCAATACGGTCAACGTTACAGACGAGGCCGAACAAAAAGCAGATCGACTGAATCTATTGCTTTTGACAAATGACAGGTACAATTTTAGTAAAATGGTAACATTTTAGACAATTAACTCTGAGATTATTAATATAACCGTAAACCCCTAATCTTGAAAAAATAAATACAATAAAAGAAAATAAAGCTTCAACATTTCATACACAAACCTCAGGCACATGCTGTAAAATATGTTTATTCTTAGGTTACATTTCGTTCTTTTTTTATTTATTTTTTTAAGGATATTGATTTCAAGAAATGAAAAGTATTTGTTAAAATCATATCTAAAATTTATGCCTTTGATAGATGAATAGTTATTTTTTTTTTATTATAGCTTTTATATAGCGCTACTTTCATGCTTATAGCATGCTCAGAGCGCTTTGGTCCAATCTCATTTGTGGATCAGTGGGGGGAGGGGGTATCTAGGAGTTGGTTTTCCGTGCTGCCTTAGGGCGCTCAGTAAACACAACTCTGCCCGAGTCGGGTGTCGAACCTTGAGACCCGTTCTAGGTAGCCAAGCCAAGCCAAGCTCATGCCGCACTTAGCCTCTCGACCACGCTTATGTTAGTACATTTGTGTGAGATTTCAAATTTTCGATACAGTGTAAGTATTTTCAGCTACTAAAAGATCCTGACCTGCCAACTTTAATATTTGTTTATGACCTCACTTTTACATCGTTATTATTGTATACTACGTGGAAATGAACAGCTGGGCGCTGTATAATGTGTAGATCTTCCAGCGCTGACAATTCAACAATTAACTTAATGTTACAACACATTTTGAACTTTAAAAATTATATGTGGCATACTTACTTTAGTCACCAAGTGAATATGGATCATGACATAGTACTTAGATAAACGCCTGGGCATTCGCTACGGTCGGAACGATGTCGCCCACACATCAGATCCCAATCATTCCCCCTACCCTTTCTCCTCCCCAAGTCGTTGATTGAACAGCAAGTGTCGATACAGTTTGAGGTCAGCAGCGACACAGGCTCTGCCAGGGTTTAGAACTGTCTCCTGCAAGAGGCCTTATGGTTGCCAGCTCCAGAGTTTTCCTTAGAGTTGACTCCCGAATCATAGAAGTCCTAAAGCGCTGGTTGTGAGTGTGCACTTGTTTCGTATGTGAATGTTGTTCGTATTTGCATCTATATTGTTCTTGTTATAGTAGTTACGCTGAGGTGGTCGATTGTAGTCAAACTGAATTTCCATTTGGTTTATCCAAAAAAAAAAAAAAAAAAAAAGAATAAAAATCTTATCGTACCTCACTTTATTGGCAGTGTACCAAACGCCAAAGACCAGTCCAAGAAGTTAGCGCTGATGAGAGTCGTGTGCAGCTTCAACTCATCCTCGCCCCATAGAGAAGAACCGTACACTTTTCTTATCCAGAACATGTCAGCCTCCCTCTGCACTGGTAGGCATTTACACAGATGGTTAAGACAGCAATGTGCACCTTTAGGCAATAACCCTTCATAGAGGCTTTTCTCAAACTGAAGGTTGCGAGACGTTCTGATAATAGGAATGGGTGAAAGCGACCATTTTTTTAAAATCTTGTATCTACGAACTCTGTCTGTCTGTCTGTTTGGTACAATTTTCGCACACGTTATTTTTCCTACTTCCTATTCTCAGATTTATTATTATTATTATTATTATTATTATTGCTTTTATATAGCGCTACTTTCATGCTTATAGCATGCTCAGAGCGCTTTGGTCCAATCTCATTTGTGGACCAGTGGGGGGAGGGGGTATCTAGGAGTTTGTTTTCCGTGCTGCCTTTAGGCGCTCGGTAAACACAACTCTGCCCGAGTCGGGTGTCGAACCTCGAGCCCCCTTCTAGGTAGCCGAGCCAAGCCAAGTTCAAGCGCCTCTTAGCCTCTCGACCAAGCTTCCCACGCTGTAACTTATCACAATTTAACAACGTACTAAACAAAACATGAATCAATTTCATTCCAGTTAAAGTCGTCTAAATAAGAGAAATAATGCACCAGGAGAATGAACTTTTGAAGCTCAGAATACAACTGGGTGACGAAGGAGACGCGAACGTAAAATTTTGGTCAATGTCTGAACAATTCTGCTTTCTAGAGTACCATAAACATAGAAGGAAACAAGATCTAAGTGTCAAAAACCCAGAGAAGAAAACACTGTTTTAAATATTTAGTTAGACGTTTTTAACATAAAGAACAGTACATTTACACTGTGAGTAATGGGTTTAAACCAAAACACTTATATCGTCCTGTCTTAAAATCTGGGTTTAACTTAAACATTCATGAGATTCAGATCAACCCAATTGACGTATGCTTCTGTTCACTTCAGATCTTTACTACGAGCATGCTGTTATCAATGACCAGACGTTTGGCATCCAGGCTGTCTCAGAACTGGACATCTTCCCGTTTGACGGCAACTTGTACATCCCCAGCTACGTCGCCATAAACGACTTTAAAATGACCCACTCCCGGCTAAGAACCTTCCTGACCATCACAGAGTCCAGCAACATCTCATTCAGCGACCTCGCGGACGGTTCCTCGAAGCTCAAGTCGTTCGTCTACTCCTGCGTGCACCAGACACGAATCTGGGGGTTTGACGGGATTAACATTAAATGGAGTAGACCGCCAAAACTGGGTTCCTTGGTGCGAATCTTGCAGCACCTGAGAACGAGTTTCTCCGAAGAGAAGACTTTGATGAATCTTCCGAAACTACTTCTTGGGGTGACTCTGTCTGGAGACATCACTCAGTATAATGACTTCGAAGAGGTACGTTAAAAGCTATCACGATTTCATTTACGTAGTGACTTGGCAATTATTATACTAGTTCAGAGAACGTATCATACATATACGAGAGGTCAAAGGCTAGGTTAATTTGGAAAGTATTACATTAGTTACATCGAAATGTTCTTCTTGAACTTGATTGTAATGCAGTGTTACTATGGCCTACATAAAGAGCAAGTTTCAAACCTTTGGTCTATGTAAAAATGAAGTCCTCATTTCAGACCTTGCGATCTATAGAACATATTTTTTAAAGGCCATCTGTTTCAGTTGCCCACAGTTATCGAGTGTGTCATGTGGCTAGCACAACGAGCAACTGCTAACACCTTTCCCAAACTGGTGTCAGGTACCCATTATAGCTGGGTGGACTCAGAGGCGCCCGTACACTATATATACGTACACAAGACATCCCCTAACACTTGTATCAACTAAACAACTATTTCCCATTCTTTTAACTCTTTCTCTCCGTAATTATTTACCACATTCTGGTGGAATCAACGTTGGTATCGTCAGTTAGGAGAGAACGAGTTAATAATCTTTAGATGCCAACGCTTTCTGATGTCATGACCTGTGACAATACAATGAGCTATTGGTCTACACAGGTTGCGACGTCGACCGTGACCCCATATCGAAGGTGCTGCGTCGACGGTCAGTCTTGGAACCCACTGTAATGCTTGGACTCCATTGAACCAGTTAATGTGCTACACTGTTATTTCGGCCAATCAGCATTCAGAAAGTTTGACGATGACGTATTCATTTTTTCCCCAAAAGGTTTCTGTGCATATACATAGGATGGTCGTGGGTAAACCCGTGTTAAAAAAAAATCCAAATGCGGGATTTTCATGTTTTATTATTAATGTTGAAAGTCTGATCTGCGAATGTAAAGGGACAACTGTAGCTCCTATCGCACACCTTGATCTTAAAGAACATCAACTAGGCTTCGGCATTCGGACCTCGCATCGGGAGAGAAGATACATAACATTATTTAGTGCAAAGCGACAAGCCAGGAAAGTTCCGTGACTGAATCCGTCTCTGACAGTCACTATTTGGTTACTGCAAATGTTCTAGCTCCAGGGCAGTCCTACTGGTTGCAGGGTCTATGCGAAACGGATTGCGTGGGGCCTAATTTGGGTTCTGATAACGATAAGAAGTGAAAATTAAGATTTTGTTTTAGAAAATAAATTTGTCTTTGCATTTTAGTTATACTTTACTAAGTACACAATCACTGGCAAATTAACTTTACGAGCCACCTATAATAGTATAATGTAATAGATAATAGTTTTACAACAAAAAGCCGATAAACATTCAGATCTGCCTTTTAGATTTACTACTCTTATATGTATATGTGTATGCAAGTGACTATTTAAGTAAATTAGTTATTTGAACTTCTTGTTTTGGTTAAAGTTCGACTTATTATTACATTTTTATTAAATGAAATTAAATGATTTTTTTTTAACGCTAGTAAGAATTGGCGTTTCTTTATTGAACGACACCCCGAAATGACAATTTTGTTTGTTTTAAGGAGATTTACATCATTTTTCAGAAGATTTAAATAATTTTAGGAGATTTTCATGACTTTTGTTATATTTTATAATTTCAGGAGCATCCCAGGACCTTTTATTAATAAGTTAAAATGGTCTAATTTAATAATTTACACCTAGAAAGCATGGGGCCCACTGGGCCGCATAGGTTGCAGTGGCCTTAGAACGGCCCTGTCTGGTTCTCCTCCGTAATTAATACTTTCCGACTCCAGCGTGCTTAGCAGAAATTAATACTAACTATTGTGTAAATTCTTTTCAAGAAAAATGTGTTTGAATGCTTAGCTACGTTTATTAACCTTAAAATCGAAATCTTTCACCCAGGACAATTACAGTGCAGTATGTTATTGGTGGAAGGCTAATCGTGTAGTACCTACTTAAGTACTATGTTTAGTAGCAAAAATAAGATTTTCAACATTAGAGGTACACAAGGCCGTTTGCCTGATGTGGTACGGTTTATATAGGATCGGGCCTTGTATATGATACGCACTCTGCTAAGGTCGCCTCTGCATCAGGCACTGTCATGGTATGTTGTCTCGTGCATGACGCCTCAGGCACTGCCCTATGTTGTCTAGTGCATGAAGCATCAGACACTGCCTTATGTTGTCTAGTGCATGAAGCATCAGACACTGCCCTATACTGTCTAGTGCATAACGCCTCAAGCACTGCCCTATACTGTCTAATGCATGACGCCTCAGGCACTGCCCTATGTTGTCTAGTGCATGACGCCTCAGGCACTGCCCTATGTTGTCTAGTGCATTTTCTTGCATATAGCTCTTGATGGGCTCTGTGACGATACGAATACTATCCATTTCTCATGTCTATGTTTCACTTTGGACACAGGTAGCAACATTGAACAAGTTAGTAGACCAGGTGACGTTACTGGCCTTCAATGACGTTGAAGACGGTGCCGGTCGTACACAGTTGGTGAGCCCACTGTATGGTAAAAAAGTGAAAACATTCCCGCAGGATGCCAACTCTACCAAGAAGCCCAGTACTATTCAAGCTACAGAAGACGCCAAGGGGATCCAACGACAGAGCGATGATGTTGCCTTTCGCTTCAATTCATCTTCTGGCTCAAAGCCAGCGACTTCCCAGACTGCCGATACTACCGCGGAAAACAAGATTATGGACAAAGGACAAACTGAAGAATGGACGTATGCAAATAATTTCGTCTCTGATTTTAGCCAGGTCTACAGCGCTGTCCCATCTGATACCACGGAAGGGAGCGCCCCAAAAAAGTCTAAGCGCGCTACAGCATCAAGTGCTGAGGTTAATCTGCACGACGCTCTCGACGCTTTAGTAACCCACGGCGTGGACAAGTCAAAGATCAACGCTGGGATAACTCTAGTAAGTTCTTTTTTTATCAATACTCTCCCTTTTTATGAGGAGGCTAAGCAAAATATATAAATAGTTAAAAAAAAGCTTTTTAAAATTGTCAGTTCAACGTTTAATATTTTGGTTTATACTTGTTGCTTGCCCATAGCACGATATAGATATAAATCATAACCTAGTTAATTGTCTTTCCCTGTATTGTCAGATAGGTCACAGCTATAGTCTGGTGAGTAAAGATGATCATGGCATCAACGCTGCTACACTGGGCCCTGAAGAGTTGTATCATAAATCTGGGTAGGAGTTGATTGTATTCGTACCAAACTGTGATCTTTCAAACAATGTATTCGTACTAAACTGTTATCTTCCAAACACTGTACTCGTACCAAACTGTGATCTTCCAAACACTGTATTCGTACCAAACTGTAATCTTCCAAACACTGTATTCGTACCAACACTGTGATCTTCCAAACACTGTATTCGTAACAAACTGTAATCTTCCAAACACTGTATTCGTACCAAACTGTGATCTTCCAAACACTGTATTCGTACCAACACTGTAATCTTCCAAACACTGTATCCGTACCAACACTGTAATCTTCCAAACACTGTAATCTTCCAAACACTGTATCCGTACCAACACTGTAATCTTCCAAACACTGTAACTTCACTAACTCTATTTTCTTGTGTTCCTTTCTCACACTGTTACATTCTACTGATAAGATGTATACATGTAGAAATGATTCTGGGGTCTGCTCTAATGAATGAACCTAGGCTGTATATTTCTTTTTCTGTCGAATATTCCATGCTAAGATAATGTAATCTATATCATTATATGCCCCACCTATAATATAGAGTTTTTTATCAACACCAATAACAGTAAACTCAGGTGTACCACAAGGAACAGTCTTAGGTCCACTACTATTTCTAATTTACATAAACGATTTACCAAATTGCATTAGTTCAGGAACAAAAGTTAGATTATTTGCAGATGATTGCATAATATATAGGACAATAAAAACAACACAAGACACAGAAATTTTACAAAAAGAATTAGATAAATTACAGAAATGGGAATCAAATTGGAGCATGTCTTTCCACCCAGAAAAATGTCAGTTATTAAGAGTAACAAAAAAACTAAAACAAATTAATTCCACTTATCTTATTCATGGTAAACCAGTAACACAGACTAAAAACGCAAAATACCTAGGTGTTATAATAAATGAAAAACTGTCATGGAATCCCCATATTGATGAAACTATAAAAAAAATCAAACAAAGCATTAGGGTTTATTAAAAGAAATTTCTATAAATCAAATAAGAACATAAAACTAAAATGCTATTTAACCTTGGTTAGGCCAATAATAGAATATGCATCCTCTGTTTGGGACCCCTCAACTCAAGAAAACATTAAGAAACTGGAACAGACACAAAATAGAGCAGTACGATTCATAACAAACGAATATTCACATTTCACTAGAGTAACACCTTTAGTAAAATCACTAAATTTAGAAAGCCTCCAGGATAGAAGACTTAAGAGTAAAGTAGCAATTATACACAAAACACTGAACCATAATCTCCAAATACAAAAACAAAACTTAATAAAATACTCAGAAAGACACAAAGATAAAGGCACATTCCTCGTCCCATATGCTAGGACAAATCTGTACAAATGCTCTTTCTTCCCTAGTGCCATTAGAGCATGGAATGGTTTGCCTGAGCTAGCCAGGAAAACCAGTGACTTGGCAGAATTTAAGTCACTGGTAAATATGCATGACTGAATGCATGACGCGTAGGACGTAATCATCTTCTTTTTTGAAGTATATATATATACTTTTATATAAGATAAGAAGTTTACTGACTCCTCCCCTATTTTATTCTTCTTCAGAGGCGGCCCTGATGTGGTCACAGGGAGAATGGGGTGGCGTTTGTTGCTATAGGTATACATAGTGTTATGGAGACCGATGTCATGGTATCAATGACTGATCACTATTGTTACAGTGTGCAATGGACCACCGGCGGTCAATGTTTATGCTTACCCTAACTGTGGCAAAATATGTAGATCACAGCTGGGTTTGCGTAGTCAAGGGCAATGCTGCATTCCTTATTTATCTTTAGAATCGAAGACAAGCTTTATAGAAAAATAATTCTGTCTGTGGCATTTTACGTCTCGTGATATAATCTTTTCCCTATGCAACTTGTGTGACTAAAGAGGACAATCCTTGATGCACAGCTGGGATCGCACTTTCACCCTTCTTTCTAATTCTGTTGTATATGACATCTGCAATCCGAGACCCTTCCTTTATGCTCTGTTTACATGTGGATCTATCCAGTGCTCTTTTTTTTCCATCTGCTAGTGTCGATTTTGAAGAGCTTCATGTCGCGTTTGCATACATAACTTAAAAGTCGAAGACTAGCGGCTCTCCTGGTTTCGATTAGATCGCCATACAGAATGTCTTGTGGAAGTCGCCCTACTGGGCATTCCATGAACGTGGCCAAGCCAGCCAAGGCGTCTGCTGCTGATAACGGAGCGTATGTCATGGCACCCTGCTGTTTGTAGCACTTCCTCATTTGTTATCTTATCTTGCCACCTTATTTTAAAGACCCGCCTTAGGCATCGGAGGTGGAAGACATTCAGCTTTTTTTCCTGCCATGAGTAGGTTGACCACGTTTCACTTCCGTATAGCAGAGTGCCCAACACACAGGTCCAGTAGACTAGGGCTTTAGTATTGTTATTCAGCATTATGTTGTCCCACACTCTTTACATATACTATAAATAGAATATATATAATTACTGCCCAGTAATCTACGATCACATATCCCACCCCGCCCACACCTCGAAGCACCTGTCTTTATGAAAAATTTGAACAGAACCGAGTGCTGGCTTTATCTATGTATGCACGCATCATTGTTACAGCACTGAGCTTCATATATGTATTTCCTTTCTAACACTGAGCATCTTACAAGAGTCTATAGACTGCATTGAGAAATCACGATTCATGTTTAAATCTTTTCTTCTTTAGTGACGTCTTGTACTTCATTTCAGGCTAGTCTATTTCTCAGACATGTGTCAAATTAATTCCGGTATTAAAATGACGGCATCTCCCGATGACAGTACACCTTACTGGTAAGATAGAGGCATATGTTTACAAAAAAAAAAGAATACTGTTAAAATTTCTACTGACCAATTGAAACATAAAAAAAGTGTCAATGTTGTTTTAATTGTATAAGTAGAACAGAAACAGATTGTCTACATTTCGAGAAACAACAGAATTCTTCCAATAAAACTAAAAATAGACATTGGAGTTTAAAATAAGCAGAGATTTTTCCAGTTTAAGAATCTGTTTTTTTTTCCCTACCTTTTGGAGGAAATGAATCTTCGGCATACGATTGACAACGAATTATGAGATTTAACTACCAGAGCGTATCAACCACCCGATTTCAGTGAAGTATTAAGTATGCTATTACAAATGTAAGCCGGCCCCCCGGGGGGGGGGGCGCGCACCACAATGCGTTGACATTTGTCACACAAAATAATTTAAAACAAAAGACTCCTGAAACTCCAAGCATACGGAAACTTGTTTTCATCTGACACTCTGACAATCTGTACCGCCCAATTTCAGCCTAATTATTTTAGTTTAAATTTATAAACATTCTTGTCCTTCCGGCATCAATGGATTCAAGTTAATAGCATTAATTATACATTCCAGGTACCGCGATCAAGTCTGGATCAGCTACGAGGACGTCAAGAGTATCCAACAGAAGGTCAACTACCTGCTGGACAATCACATCGGAGGGGTCATGGTGCTCTCGCAGTCCGAGGACGACTTTACCGGCCGGTCCTGCGGCGGAGAACCGTTCCCCGTGTCCAGAATGGTTTACGACATGAGTAACGTGGCCCAGGGGCTTGGTCACTACTCTTACTCTTTCCCGTGGGTGGAGTACTGTGGCTCGGGAACTGTCCCCGGAGACAGCAGGCATCTCTTCTGTCTGTGTTTGACTCTGTTCTTCCTTACCTCTGTAATCTACTTTTGTAAACTCCTATTTTAGTGTCCCAATTATATTGACATACGGACAATTTCTTTACTGTACTCGGCTGTCCTTTTATGAGGAGGTTACCTTACAAGCAACAGGAAGAAGAATACCAGAAGCTTATCTAAGGGGGCATAACCGCTAGTTATTGCCATTAATATGAAAATTACAAGGTTTAGCTCCCTTTCTGTTATATAAAAAAATAATTAATTAGTACTACTGTACTAGATGATACTTACTGGTTAATTTTTTGGTTTGATTCGTGTATCTTTATATCATTAAGCACCATTTATTCCCACTATTTCAAAATCATACAATAATATCATCAACAATTAACTAATTGTTTATTTTTTTATTGATTCAAATCTTGTCAGGTTCAATGAGTAGCCTATACAAAGTTTTAACTTGATCAGGGAATGGAAAATAATAGAAAAAAAAAACACTCCATGTTTTTAATTGACAGACAGACAGACAGACAGTGTGAATTGATATAAGCTTTTAGCTTAAGATGACGTCTGCTGCTATAAAAGGACACTGCCGAGCAAGTTTAGTTGGATCCGGTTAATAGCACCACATTGAAGAGTGAATATTTTAGTTCTAATATCCGGCTGGTCCAATTAACGGGATTCGACCGTATAAGTATAATAAGATCTGTTTTGGTTCCTTCGGATCCAGTCCAAAAAAAAAGCGCCTGGTCCGATTAACCGGATTCGACTGTATAGCAAATGCTACCTTCGTAAAATTGCGTCAGGGCAATGTGGTATTTGAAAATGTAACTTTACAGAACCCAACAAAATCTGGCATGTTGTACTTTTATACTTAGGTCGATATGTGTTTCCAAACTCCAGGACATAAGTAAACGATATTTAGGAATTCCAAATTTCCTCTACACTTATTATTATTATATATATATAAGGTTTCCTCTTTCAGACCTTACGGTCCGAGGGGCAGACAATGTAACGTTCATCTGTTTGTAATGCATGAATTTAATTGAGATCAATTTATTCGTCTATAACTATAAGTCGTGTCCTGTTCTTTTTTTTTGTTTGTTTCATTACGTCATCTGAGAAAAAATGGCCGTCATGTCGTCTGCTCTTGTTTAGGTCGTCAGGAAGGCTCCACAGCCATGCTTGATAAATCTCAGGACGGTCTCACCTGCCTCACGTGCTAGTAGATCTATCATATTCTATGGGCGTGCAATCATTATCTAGGCCTTTTGAATAGCTTTTAAATATAAAAACAAATGTGTTGGCTAATCATGTGTAGGTGTGTGTGTGTGTGTGTGTGTAAAGATTATTTGGAAGATCTTCAAGATCTGACAAATATTGACATTTTTACAAAGCTTTAATTAATTCTGGTCTGTATGGTAAAAAAGTTTGAATATGTTTTTTCTCACATTTCCAATTTCGGATCAAGTTAAAACTTTGCCCAATTATTCAATGTACCTGACAAGGCACGAAACAATAAAAAGAAACAAATATTTAATTTAATATTGATGATTAATTATTTTGTAACACATGCAATCCGGAAGGAGTAAAAGCTACTTGATAAGAGAGGTGGATGTATAGCCTATATATATATATCATCCCCTTACTTCGTTTTGAAAGGTCCCTTAAATTCCACTTATTATTCTCGAATTAAGTTGAAATTTTACATAATTATTCATCGTCAATGACATTACACGAATCAATCCAAAAATGAACCAATTAGTTCATCAAATAAATGGCAGTAAGTAGCGGTTCTTTTTTTTTCCCTTGTTTGTTTTACTTTTCCATAAGAACAATATGCAAAGGCTATAACTGTTTATAACTGTTTATAACTGTTTAGAACTGTTTAGAACTACGAAAATCTACTTCGTTTCTTATGTGTGATTAATTCTCCTTTTTGTCTCTTCTGCTTTTAAGTTTATTTTCATCTATGTTCAACGTCTTTTGATTTGAGTGTAAAAAAAATAATGAAGAAAATAAATAAATATTGTAATGAAAGAAAGTGTTGAAAGGATTAATTTTATGTGTTGTAAGCTACCTCCGGACTTAATGCAACACCGTTATATATTATAGTGCACAGATACATTATACATACACATCCATACAGAAGACATTACTCGGTGATGGAATAAATGCACTTAAATATTTAATTCATCAGTGAATATTTTATATTGCAATCTTCACTTCTCTAAATTACACCTTATTTGAACAATAAATGCCTTGTATTAAAGGTACTTTACACGTCAATGTTGTGAAGTTATCGTTCTGACAACAGCAAATGTAGGAGGCCATAAAATACTTACAATAGAGGTGCTTATCTGGCCGTAACCTACTATCATTCGTGGTTTTATAAGATTGTTATAGATAATGGAAATTGCCTCCCCCACCACTATCCATGTCATTTGTCTCAAATAGCCTCTGACAACCAGTCCAACTCCTGACCTTAACTTGTAGCTCAGATATTGAGTCCGGTGGAACTGTTCTCACTAGCAGGAGAAGATGCGAAGGCAATATGCTGACGCCTAAACAAGTAAGCTTCCGTTGGCTTGCTTCTCATCTAGAAGGAAAACTCAGAATTCAAACCTCTGCGGCCTTGCAGCTATACAGAGCTAAATACTTTGGTTTCATAGAACTGCCTTTAATTATTTCCCTCTCAATCTCAAACGTTAGTAGATCTACAGAATAAAGGGGGACAACTTTCTCAATATACTTAGGAGTTTTGTTTTTAAAATGATATTATGTTTTAATGTAAATCTGTGAGAATCTATCTATCTATCTATCTATCTATCTATCTATCTATCTATCTATCTATCTATCTATCT
>JADKLZ010030653.1:7806-26515 GCA_021533235.1 Biomphalaria straminea | reverse complement strand
TATTATTTAGAAGTTAGACCAATCTGACCTTTAGAGAAATCGGTATGTTCAATTATGTAAACTATTGTTTAAAAACAAATAAATAAATGTTGAAATAAAAATAAAATGGTTTTGGTTTTATTTCTTTAATATAAGGGAAACTATAATTTAATAATCTTTTTTTTCTGCAATTAGTAGGGTTGTCTCTCTTGGTATTCACTTTCACACATACTACATTGAGGAGCTAAACAATGTCATGGAGGCTAAATTGTGCTTTTTTAAATTTTCCAACTAAATATAAACAATTGAGTTTTGATACAACAATATTTCCAAGCATGACAGTTGATCTTCATATCATGTCTCCCATATTAATTTCTCAATTGTTTAAGTAAGTTTATAGCCATAACCTTATACTAATGCACCAGACTCTTGATTATTTCATGCTATAAAAGGAAAAGCCCAAAAATGTTATTATGCCAAAAAAAAATGCTCGAAAATTGAATATACCTTTAAAAAAATCTTTTATTTTGTACACCGGATACATTAACTCTTTCTCTCCGAACAGACGATACTAACGTTGATTCCACCAGAATGTGGTAAATAATTACGTAGAGAAAGAGTTTATTAAATACTATTGTTTATAGTTTTTCTGCCGTGTTTGAAGATATCCAATACGTGACTTTTGATCCTGAACTTTGCGAATTATGCATTTTTTTCAGAGAGTATACTTTAGAAAAGTAAGATTAGATAACTTGTACAACTTTCTAGTTTCTCGTCATTGAAATATTAAGTTATATCCCCTGAAACTGTCACTTCGTGTGTTTACTAGGTATTGGCTCCAGAGGCCGAGTCAATATACCTCTGCCGTCGTGGTGTCACAGAGCTGAACACAGACCTGCGACGTCACATCCTGTGGGTAGCTTAGACCAATTGCTCGTTACCACGTCACAGTTTTGACGTCACGTTTAAAAAAAAAAAAAAAGCACTACTAACAATGACAACGAAAAGTAATTAAGGTCCTGTGGGTAACAGATTTTTTTGTCTGCACGAGACGGTGCAAAAATTGTGCAGGTCGCTACTGGGTTTTGTGTTGTATACACACATTCTTAGTCTTCGGAGTGGAAGACATTGCCATGATTAAGTCTGAGTACATTTATATGCTTTCAAAAGATGAAACAAACGTTCATGAACAAATGTGATATTTTACAAAATATTTTCTTTACATGTTATAGTGAAATGTTCATTCAAAAAAAAAAATTCATTTTCAAGTAACATTGTAAGATGTCGAAACCCACGTGGAGACTCTAGTTCGAGTCTTGATGTAGAACAGAGATTTGAGTCTGATTAGGCTTGAACTCGGGTTGAGCTGTGATCTTTAGCCAGATCAACTTAACCTATCACTAGACTTTTTTTTTTTTGCCATTGGCTCACCACACATTATTTGTTGAATTCATTTTTATCTTTTCCCAGGATAAGGGAATCTTTCAATGCCATTCTTTGACATTGACTTCCATATGTCTGCTACTGTTCTTTGTAGAACGGTCTTATCGAAACCCGTGGATCTAGTAATGTGACCGTACAATCCTCGCTTACGTTTTCTTGTTGATTATCAATGAACTTTCCGACCTTTGACCTTTTCCCAGATACCCCCTCCGTTATCCATAAAAAATGGATCAAGCGCACTGTGCATTAATTAATATAAGAGACGTGCTGTTCATTTTTTCAATGTGTTTTTGAAAAAGCCAGGTTTATGCAACGTGCCTTTATATTTACCTATCCCTTTGTCCCTTGGACCGTTGGGGCGCCACGCAAGATCTGTCGACCGTCTTTCTCCGTTCCTCTCTGTCTTTTGTCATAGCTAAAACCTCATTCAATGGCAGTCCTGTCCATTCTTTTATGTTGTTTTACATCGCTTTCTCTGTCTGCCTCTTCTTCTTTTATCTTGGTACTGTTCCCTGTAGGAAGGTCTTTGCGAGCCCTGAAGACTTTGTAATATGGTCATAGATCTTTAGCATGCATTTTTTACGATAATTAGCAGCTCATCGTGTTGTACAATCCCTGCAAGCTACAATATTTAGAAATTAACTTAATTAACAATTACAATATTTAAAGTAAAGTTTCCCTTTCAGACCTTTTTGTCTATAGGGTAGATGATGTAAAGGTCATCTGGCCTACGGTTAACGAGGTTGTCATGTCGCCTGCACAATAACCAACCGCCTTTACTTTTCCCCAACTAATGTCAGGTACCCTTTAGAGCTGGGTGGACTCAAAGGCGCCCAAGGATCCCGAAATAAAAATCACAGCCTTCGCCAGGATTCCAACCCGTGACCCCCGGTTCAGTAGCCAAGCGCTTTACCGCTCAGCCACCGCGCCTCTTACAATCTTTACGTTTTGGTAAAATATTCCCACGTAATGGACATTCCCAACGTGAAATTAGCAAGAATCGAATTGCCATCAGACTTATACTTAAGCCAGATCAAAGTGTTTTGTCGGGTGACCTTGTATGAATCCAAACCACTAAATCATTCATAGCGTAGCGTTGGCTATAGTCCCCTCGCTTTGGTCCCGAGTCCCCTACCAAATCTCATTCTGACGTCATTAAGCGCTTGCCGGAAACAGACGAAGATTGACGAGTTTCCCTTCTTCAAGTTTCCTATCGAAAATTAAGTGAATATTCCACCCGACTTAACCTTCGGCGGATGTTTTTGGGATTTGCTGATGTTATTAAAATTGTGTTTATTTGACCTGGGATTATGTGGACGAACTGGATGACAGGGAAAAAACATTTGGAAAGAAATTCAGGTCGGGTTGTTAATTTGGATTTGTGAATACTAGTATTACTTGTGAAATAAAAATATAATAACATTATACAAGAACTTTTAGTACTGGAAGATCTTCGAAATAGTGTCTAAAAGATTTATTTTATTTTATAATTCCTGCTTCCTTGCAAACTGTTAGGGACTCATTAGGAAACTGGAACTTGGACACTGGGTGGACAGGGATCTCGAAAACGACTCTAACAATTTTTCTACAAATTTGATATTTTATGTATATCTTAAATGAAAAAAATACAAGCAAATTGGCCACATGTGTAAAACTCTGGTTCGACGTTATAATTGTTTCAAAATATAAGATCTGAATCATGGAAGTTCAGTAAACACAGTATTCGTAAATAAATATCGTAGGTCTAATCATGGAAGTCTAATCACGTGTCAAATAATAAGTAATACAAAAATGTATTCGATTCCTCTATGAAGATGATGACTTTTTGTTAGAGCGATTACTTCTTCCTCAATAACTAATGTAGAAAAATACATTAAAAAAAATTGTGTTCAATAAAAAAACACCTAAGCCAAATTTAATTTTAAAATGAACAATTATAACGCCTAACGGTCAAACCAGAGTTTTCCCTTTGTAGGCATTAAGGTATTTTTTTTTCAAAGATAAACTCAAAAATTTCTTGATAATCGATAGAACCGTTTTCTAAATAGTGTCTAGTTACCTGAACCAATGAATTGTTTACAAGTAAATTAACCCCTTCAGACTTTGCAATCTATAGGTCAGATGATGCCAACCGTGATTTTACAGGTTGTCATGTGGCTAGCACAACGACCAACTGACATTCCTGTCAGGTAACCATTAGAGTTTGGTGGACTTGAGGGGGGCCCTAAGAATCATAAATTCAAAATCCCAGTCATCATCGAGATTCGAACCCAGGACTCCAGGTTGGGAAGCCAAGCACTTAACCACTCAGCCACCATGCCCCTGAATTGTTTACAAGCTATAAGAATTTAGCAAATATCTAATATTTAATTATAATAATAAAAATAATAACAAGGCTTGTCTTCGAGTACGAAGATTAATTAGGAATACAGTACGAAGCCCCAGCTGGGACCTACATATACCTAATACAAATAATGGATCGAAACAGAATTCGATCTGTATAGCTGTCAATGTTCACATATTTTTTTATCAGAATGTAAATTTAAGAAATAAGTCATCATCTACTAAAACATTTGTTTTGTTAATCCACTGCTGAGGACTGAGGTAGAGAACCCAAAATCGACAACCACTGGACAATGGTTATGTCTGCGTTTGATGTGGCAAAATATGTAGGTCGCAGCTGGGACTGCTAAGCCACGTGAAGTACTGCACTCCTGAATCTTCAAGGTCGAAGACGAGCCTCATTATTATTATGTCTGCATAGGTTTGGGGAATTAATGTCATTCTACTCGGCACTAGCAGCTGGGAAGAGGCGGCTTTGGATAGATCCACATGGAGAGAGAGCATAAAGGAGGGGTCCCGGATTGCAGATGCCATACTCAACAGAAGCAGAAAGAGTGACAATGCAACGGCGCCTGGTGATTACTTACGACCAACCTGTGATCGCAACTGTGTATGAAGGATTGGCTAAAGTCACACAAGAAGTTGCAAAGGGAAAAGTTCTCTCGAGACGTAAAATGCCACAGGACGCGGCTATTACAAGTGCAAACCGCCACTAAATGAAGTAAACTTTTGTAAACTTCGTAAATGAAAATACGCGATATTATATTAAGATTATTATTAAATCTAGCGTAAGTACAAATATCCATATTATAATATTCTTTCTTTTTCTTGGAGATGCGTAGGACATAATTATTATCTTTTTTAAAGTAACTCTAAAATTTATTAAAAAGATCTAGGTCTACAAAAGTTCATATTATATATTTTGTCTGGCATTTTACGTCTTGAGAGATGCAATTCCATTTGCAAATAGATCTAATAATAATAATAGGCTTGTCTTCGAGTCCGAAGATTAGTGAGGAATACAGTGTTTCCCGTGGCTGTGCAGTCCCAGCTGTGACCTACATATTTTGCCACATCCAGGGCAAGCAAAACCATTGTCCGCAGGTGGTCGGTTTAGATTTTCTTTTCGTCGTCTGCGTTTGTCCTCGGCGGCAGATTTTCTTTTGGTCTCAAATGTGTATCCCGCGGCCTTTGTGAGTGACCTCCAGCTGTCTCGTTCCGACGCCGCATGCAGCCAGGTGCTCTCCTCTATGTCAGCCAAGGAAAGTTGACGCCTAAGCTGGTCTTTGAAGCGTTTCCGTGGGGCGCCTCTGTTACGTCGGCCACCTTTTAGCTCACCAAAAAAGACTGCCTTTGGCATACGTTCGTCTCTCATACGGGATACGTGCCCTGCCCAGCGTAGCTGTCGGATCATAAGAAGTCCTTCTATACTGTCTATACCGGCGTTCGCAAGGACATCGCTGTTTATGACATAATTAGATCTATTACCCAGTTGTTTTTTTACATCTGCACTTTTCTTATTAATTAAAGACATTCTTGCCCTGGATGTGGCAAAATATGTAGGTCACAGCTGGGACTGCGAAGCCACGGAAATACTGCATACCTCATTTATCTTCGGACTCGAAGACAAGCCTTGTTATTAATTACGGACGTTACTTTATCAGAGTCTGCCATACAGGACATTACTTAATCAGAGTCTGCCATACAGGACCTTACTTAATCAGAATCTGTCGGACAGGACATTACTTAATCCGAACCTGTCAGGCAGGACATTACTTAATCAGAATCTGTCAGACGGGACATTACTTATCGTGTAAACATCCAGACTCAGCAAGACAAGACACCAGACGATCCTCTGTGACTGCATGAAGCAAGACCAGAAAATGACAAGTTTCAATACTACGAAAGGTCTTGAGAACTGATAAAAACGGGATCTCGACATTTACTACGATAGGGAGACTAGGTAACATTGTCAGATTCCTGAACAATTCACCTATAGACCGAGAGCCTAGAGCCCTAGAAGCACCGAGGCAAGCTAATTGGGGTTGGGGGCTTGTTTTGGCTACGAGTTGTTTGTTCTAGACATTGATTGATAGTGATTGTTGACTTTTTTTTTCTATGTCAAAAGGCCTGGACACTAGGAGCATTGACCAATAGGCCCATTGATAAATATGATTGTTAAAATTTTATAATATTACAAATGTCTCTACATTCTTCAGGAAAATCATGAACAAAGAAATGCAAATACCACTAATGGTCGGCGGCTTTCTTTTATCTTTTTGGTCCTGCACTTTGATCTTACCTGCTTCATGTAATAGTACACCTACATTTAATGTGTCAAACATTGGCCAGTTTCATGCCACCAATGACTCAAGAGCATCAGTTGAGATGGTAGATCAGGCAAATACTTCCGAGTCAAATCAAACTACACGCAATACGGTCAACGTTACAGACGAGGCCGAACAAAAAGCAGATCGACTGAATCTATTGCTTTTGACAAATGACAGGTACAATTTTAGTAAAATGGTAACATTTTAGACAATTAACTCTGAGATTATTAATATAACCGTAAACCCCTAATCTTGAAAAAATAAATACAATAAAAGAAAATAAAGCTTCAACATTTCATACACAAACCTCAGGCACATGCTGTAAAATATGTTTATTCTTAGGTTACATTTCGTTCTTTTTTTATTTATTTTTTTAAGGATATTGATTTCAAGAAATGAAAAGTATTTGTTAAAATCATATCTAAAATTTATGCCTTTGATAGATGAATAGTTATTTTTTTTTTATTATAGCTTTTATATAGCGCTACTTTCATGCTTATAGCATGCTCAGAGCGCTTTGGTCCAATCTCATTTGTGGATCAGTGGGGGGAGGGGGTATCTAGGAGTTGGTTTTCCGTGCTGCCTTAGGGCGCTCAGTAAACACAACTCTGCCCGAGTCGGGTGTCGAACCTTGAGACCCGTTCTAGGTAGCCAAGCCAAGCCAAGCTCATGCCGCACTTAGCCTCTCGACCACGCTTATGTTAGTACATTTGTGTGAGATTTCAAATTTTCGATACAGTGTAAGTATTTTCAGCTACTAAAAGATCCTGACCTGCCAACTTTAATATTTGTTTATGACCTCACTTTTACATCGTTATTATTGTATACTACGTGGAAATGAACAGCTGGGCGCTGTATAATGTGTAGATCTTCCAGCGCTGACAATTCAACAATTAACTTAATGTTACAACACATTTTGAACTTTAAAAATTATATGTGGCATACTTACTTTAGTCACCAAGTGAATATGGATCATGACATAGTACTTAGATAAACGCCTGGGCATTCGCTACGGTCGGAACGATGTCGCCCACACATCAGATCCCAATCATTCCCCCTACCCTTTCTCCTCCCCAAGTCGTTGATTGAACAGCAAGTGTCGATACAGTTTGAGGTCAGCAGCGACACAGGCTCTGCCAGGGTTTAGAACTGTCTCCTGCAAGAGGCCTTATGGTTGCCAGCTCCAGAGTTTTCCTTAGAGTTGACTCCCGAATCATAGAAGTCCTAAAGCGCTGGTTGTGAGTGTGCACTTGTTTCGTATGTGAATGTTGTTCGTATTTGCATCTATATTGTTCTTGTTATAGTAGTTACGCTGAGGTGGTCGATTGTAGTCAAACTGAATTTCCATTTGGTTTATCCAAAAAAAAAAAAAAAAAAAAAGAATAAAAATCTTATCGTACCTCACTTTATTGGCAGTGTACCAAACGCCAAAGACCAGTCCAAGAAGTTAGCGCTGATGAGAGTCGTGTGCAGCTTCAACTCATCCTCGCCCCATAGAGAAGAACCGTACACTTTTCTTATCCAGAACATGTCAGCCTCCCTCTGCACTGGTAGGCATTTACACAGATGGTTAAGACAGCAATGTGCACCTTTAGGCAATAACCCTTCATAGAGGCTTTTCTCAAACTGAAGGTTGCGAGACGTTCTGATAATAGGAATGGGTGAAAGCGACCATTTTTTTAAAATCTTGTATCTACGAACTCTGTCTGTCTGTCTGTTTGGTACAATTTTCGCACACGTTATTTTTCCTACTTCCTATTCTCAGATTTATTATTATTATTATTATTATTATTATTGCTTTTATATAGCGCTACTTTCATGCTTATAGCATGCTCAGAGCGCTTTGGTCCAATCTCATTTGTGGACCAGTGGGGGGGAGGGGGTATCTAGGAGTTTGTTTTCCGTGCTGCCTTTAGGCGCTCGGTAAACACAACTCTGCCCGAGTCGGGTGTCGAACCTCGAGCCCCCTTCTAGGTAGCCGAGCCAAGCCAAGTTCAAGCGCCTCTTAGCCTCTCGACCAAGCTTCCCACGCTGTAACTTATCACAATTTAACAACGTACTAAACAAAACATGAATCAATTTCATTCCAGTTAAAGTCGTCTAAATAAGAGAAATAATGCACCAGGAGAATGAACTTTTGAAGCTCAGAATACAACTGGGTGACGAAGGAGACGCGAACGTAAAATTTTGGTCAATGTCTGAACAATTCTGCTTTCTAGAGTACCATAAACATAGAAGGAAACAAGATCTAAGTGTCAAAAACCCAGAGAAGAAAACACTGTTTTAAATATTTAGTTAGACGTTTTTAACATAAAGAACAGTACATTTACACTGTGAGTAATGGGTTTAAACCAAAACACTTATATCGTCCTGTCTTAAAATCTGGGTTTAACTTAAACATTCATGAGATTCAGATCAACCCAATTGACGTATGCTTCTGTTCACTTCAGATCTTTACTACGAGCATGCTGTTATCAATGACCAGACGTTTGGCATCCAGGCTGTCTCAGAACTGGACATCTTCCCGTTTGACGGCAACTTGTACATCCCCAGCTACGTCGCCATCAACGACTTTAAAATGACCCACTCCCGGCTAAGAACCTTCCTGACCATCACAGAGTCCAGCAACATCTCATTCAGCGACCTCGCGGACGGTTCCTCGAAGCTCAAGTCGTTCGTCTACTCCTGCGTGCACCAAACACGAATCTGGGGGTTTGACGGGATTAACATTAAATGGAGTAGACCGCCAAAGCTGGGTTCCTTGGTGCGAATCTTGCAGCACCTAAGAACGAGTTTCTCCGAAGAGAAGACTTTGATGAATCTTCCGAAACTACTTCTTGGGGTGACTCTGTCTGGAGACATCACTCAGTATAATGACTTCGAAGAGGTACGTTAAAAGCTATCACGATTTCATTTACGTAGCGCCTTTAGCAATTATTATACTAGTTCAGAGAAAGTATCATACATATACGAGAGGTCAAAGGCTAGGTTAATTTGGAAAGTATTAAATTAGTTACATCGAAATGTTCTTCGTGAACTTGATTGCAATGCATTGTTTCTGTGGCCCACATAAAAAGCGAAATTCAAACCTTTGGTCTATGTAAAATAAAGTCGCCATTTCAGAGCTTGCTATCTATAGAACAGATTATTTAAAGGCCATCTGTTTCTGTTGCCTACAGTTAACGAGTGTGTCATGTGGCTAGCACAACGAGCAACTGCTAACACCGTTCCCAAACTGGAGTCAGGTACCCATTATAGCTGGATGGATTCAGAGGCGCCCGAAAATCCGGGAATTAAAAATCCAAGTCTTCAACAGGATTTAATCCCGGGACCGCGGTACGGAAGCCAAGCTTCGTGTCATTTATAGTGTTGAAATATATGATGATCAATAAAGAAATAAGGTGTTCCCTTGACTTTCGAGAGTTATACATTTCGAGAAATTGAAACTTTCGCGGTATTGGATTTCATATACCTATACTATTTTATACACGTACCTTTACCATACGTTCACTATATATACGCACAGAAGACATCCCCTAACACTTGAATCTACTAAATAACTATTTCCCATTCTTTTAATAACCTTTACATGCCAAGGGTTTCTGATGTCATGACCCGTGACAATAGAATGAGCTATTGGTCTACACAGGTTGTGACGTCGACCGTGACCCCATATCGAAGGTACTGCGTCGACGGTCAGTCTTGGAACCCACTATAATGATTGGACTCCATTGAACCAGTTAATGTGCTACACTGTTATTTCGGCCAATCAGCATTCAGAAAGTTTGACGATGACGTATTCATTTTTTTCCCCAAAAGGTTTCTGTGCATATACATAGGATGGTCGTGGGTAAACCCGTGTTAAAAAAAAACCAAATGCGGGATTTTCATGTTTTATTATTAATGTTGAAAGTCTGATATGCGAATGTAAAGGGACAACTGTAGCTCCTATCGCACACCTTGATCTTAAAGAACATCAACTAGGCTTCGGCATCCGGACCTCGCATCGGGAGAGAAGATACATAACATTATTAGTGCAAAGCGACAAGACAGGAAAGTTCCGTGACTGAATCCGTCTCTGACAGTCACTATTTGGTTACTGCAAATGTTCTAGCTCCAGGGCAGTCCTACTGGTTGCGGGGTCTATGCGAAACGGATTGCGCGGGGCCTAATTTGGGTTCTGATAACGATAGGAAGTGAAAATTAAGATTTTGTTTTAGAAAATAAATTCGTCTTTGCATTTTAGTTATACTTTACTAAGTACAAAATCACTGGGAAATTAACTTTACCAGCCACCTATAATAGTATAATATAATAGATAATAGTTTTACAACAAAAAGCCGATAAACATTCAGATCTGCCTTTTAGATTTACCATCGTAGAATGTATATGCGTGTGCAAGTGACTATTGAAGTATATTAGGTATTTGAACTTCTTGTTTTGGTTAAAGTTCGGCTTATTGTTACATTTTTATTAAATGAAATTAAATGATTTTTTTTAACGCTAGTAAGAATTGGCGTTTCTTTATTGAACGACACCCCGAAATGACAATTTTGTTTGTTTTAAGGAGATTTACATCATTTTTCAGAAGATTTAAATAATTTTAGGAGATTTTCATGACTTTTGTTATATTTTATAATTTCAGGAGCATCCCAGGACCTTTTATTAATAAGTTAAAATGGTCTAATTTAATAATTTACACCTAGAAAGCATGGGGCCCACTGGGTCGCATAGGTTGCAATGGCCTTAGAACGGCCCTGTCTGGTTCTCCTCCGTAATTAATACTTTCCGACTCCAGCGTGCTTAGCAGAAATTAATACTAACTATTGTGTAAATTCTTTTCAAGAAAAATGTGTTTGAATGCTTAGCTACGTTTATTAACCTTAAAATCGAAATCTTTCACCCAGGACAATTACAGTGCAGTATGTTATTGGTGGAAGGCTAATCGTGTAGTACCTACTTAAGTACTATGTTTAGTAGCAAAAATAAGATTTTCAACATTAGAGGTACACAAGGCCGTTTGCGTGATGTGGTACGGTTTATATAGGATCGGGCCTTGTATATGATACGCACTCTGCTAAGGTCGCCTCTGCATCAGGCACTGTCATGGTATGTTGTCTCGTGCATGACGCCTCAGGCACTGCCCTATGTTGTCTAGTGCATGAAGCATCAGACACTGCCTTATGTTGTCTAGTGCATGAAGCATCAGACACTGCCCTATACTGTCTAGTGCATAACGCCTCAAGCACTGCCCTATACTGTCTAATGCATGACGCCTCAGGCACTGCCCTATGTTGTCTAGTGCATGACGCCTCAGGCACTGCCCTATGTTGTCTAGTGCATTTTCTTGCATATAGCTCTTGATGGGCTCTGTGACGATACGAATACTATCCATTTATCTCATGTCTATGTTTCACTTTGGACACAGGTAGCAACATTGAACAAGTTAGTAGACCAGGTGACGTTACTGGCCTTCAATGACGTTGAAGACGGTGCCGGTCGTACACAGTTGGTGAGCCCACTCTATGGTAAAAAAGTGAAAACATTCCCGCAGGATGCCAACTCTACCAAGAAGCCCAGTACTATTCAAGCTACAGAAGACGCAAAGGGGATCCAACGACAGAGCGATGATGTTGCCTTTCGCTTCAATTCATCTTCTGGCTCAAAGCCGGCGACTTCCCAGACTGCCGATACTACCGCGGAAAACAAGATTATGGACAAGGGACAAACTGAAGAATGGACGTATGCAAATAATTTCGTCTCTGATTTTAGCCAGGTCTACAGCGCTGTCCCATCTGATACCACGGAAGGGAGCGCCCCAAAAAAGTCTAAGCGCGCTGCAGCATCAAGTGCTGAGGTTAATCTGCACGACGCTCTCGACGCTTTAGTAACCCACGGCGTAGACAAGTCCAAGATCAACGCTGGGATAACTCTAGTTAGTTCTTTTTTTTATCAATACTCTCCCTATTTTATGAGGAGGCTACGCAAAATACACAAATAGTTAAAAAAAAAAGCTTTTTAAAATTATCAGTTCAACATTTAATATTTTGGTTTATACTTGTTGCTTGCCCATAACGTGATATAGATAACAATCATAACCTAGTTAAATGTCTTTCCCTGTATCGTCAGATAGGTCACAGCTACAGTCTGGTGAGTAAAGATGATCATGGCATCAATGCTGCTACACTGGGCCCTGAAGAGTTGTATCATAAATCTGGGTAGGAGTTGATTGTATTCGTCCCCACACTGTAATCTTCCAAACACTGTATTCGTACCAAACTGTAATCTTCCAAACACTGTATTCGTACCAAACTGTGATCTTCCAAACACTGTATTCGTACCAACACTGTAATCTTCCAAACACTGTATCCGTACCAACACTGTAATCTTCCAAACACTGTAATCTTCCAAACACTGTATCCGTACCAACACTGTAATCTTCCAAACACTGTAACTTCACTAACTCTATTTTCTTGTGTTCCTTTCTCACACTGTTACATTCTACTGATAAGATGTATACATGTAGAAATGATTCTGGGGTCTGCTCTAATGAATGAACCTAGGCTGTATATTTCTTTTTCTGTCGAATATTCCATGCTAAGATAATGTAATCTATATCATTATATGCCCCACCTATAATATAGAGTTTTTTATCAACACCAATAACAGTAAACTCAGGTGTACCACAAGGAACAGTCTTAGGTCCACTACTATTTCTAATTTACATAAACGATTTACCAAATTGCATTAGTTCAGGAACAAAAGTTAGATTATTTGCAGATGATTGCATAATATATAGGACAATAAAAACAACACAAGACACAGAAATTTTACAAAAAGAATTAGATAAATTACAGAAATGGGAATCAAATTGGAGCATGTCTTTCCACCCAGAAAAATGTCAGTTATTAAGAGTAACAAAAAAACTAAAACAAATTAATTCCACTTATCTTATTCATGGTAAACCAGTAACACAGACTAAAAACGCAAAATACCTAGGTGTTATAATAAATGAAAAACTGTCATGGAATCCCCATATTGATGAAACTATAAAAAAAATCAAACAAAGCATTAGGGTTTATTAAAAGAAATTTCTATAAATCAAATAAGAACATAAAACTAAAATGCTATTTAACCTTGGTTAGGCCAATAATAGAATATGCATCCTCTGTTTGGGACCCCTCAACTCAAGAAAACATTAAGAAACTGGAACAGACACAAAATAGAGCAGTACGATTCATAACAAACGAATATTCACATTTCACTAGAGTAACACCTTTAGTAAAATCACTAAATTTAGAAAGCCTCCAGGATAGAAGACTTAAGAGTAAAGTAGCAATTATACACAAAACACTGAACCATAATCTCCAAATACAAAAACAAAACTTAATAAAATACTCAGAAAGACACAAAGATAAAGGCACATTCCTCGTCCCATATGCTAGGACAAATCTGTACAAATGCTCTTTCTTCCCTAGTGCCATTAGAGCATGGAATGGTTTGCCTGAGCTAGCCAGGAAAACCAGTGACTTGGCAGAATTTAAGTCACTGGTAAATATGCATGACTGAATGCATGACGCGTAGGACGTAATCATCTTCTTTTTTGAAGTATATATATATACTTTTATATAAGATAAGAAGTTTACTGACTCCTCCCCTATTTTATTCTTCTTCAGAGGCGGCCCTGATGTGGTCACAGGGAGAATGGGGTGGCGTTTGTTGCTATAGGTATACATAGTGTTATGGAGACCGATGTCATGGTATCAATGACTGATCACTATTGTTACAGTGTGCAATGGACCACCGGCGGTCAATGTTTATGCTTACCCTAACTGTGGCAAAATATGTAGATCACAGCTGGGTTTGCGTAGTCAAGGGCAATGCTGCATTCCTTATTTATCTTTAGAATCGAAGACAAGCTTTATAGAAAAATAATTCTGTCTGTGGCATTTTACGTCTCGTGATATAATCTTTTCCCTATGCAACTTGTGTGACTAAAGAGGACAATCCTTGATGCACAGCTGGGATCGCACTTTCACCCTTCTTTCTAATTCTGTTGTATATGACATCTGCAATCCGAGACCCTTCCTTTATGCTCTGTTTACATGTGGATCTATCCAGTGCTCTTTTTTTTCCATCTGCTAGTGTCGATTTTGAAGAGCTTCATGTCGCGTTTGCATACATAACTTAAAAGTCGAAGACTAGCGGCTCTCCTGGTTTCGATTAGATCGCCATACAGAATGTCTTGTGGAAGTCGCCCTACTGGGCATTCCATGAACGTGGCCAAGCCAGCCAAGGCGTCTGCTGCTGATAACGGAGCGTATGTCATGGCACCCTGCTGTTTGTAGCACTTCCTCATTTGTTATCTTATCTTGCCACCTTATTTTAAAGACCCGCCTTAGGCATCGGAGGTGGAAGACATTCAGCTTTTTTTCCTGCCATGAGTAGGTTGACCACGTTTCACTTCCGTATAGCAGAGTGCCCAACACACAGGTCCAGTAGACTAGGGCTTTAGTATTGTTATTCAGCATTATGTTGTCCCACACTCTTTACATATACTATAAATAGAATATATATAATTACTGCCCAGTAATCTACGATCACATATCCCACCCCGCCCACACCTCGAAGCACCTGTCTTTATGAAAAATTTGAACAGAACCGAGTGCTGGCTTTATCTATGTATGCACGCATCATTGTTACAGCACTGAGCTTCATATATGTATTTCCTTTCTAACACTGAGCATCTTACAAGAGTCTATAGACTGCATTGAGAAATCACGATTCATGTTTAAATCTTTTCTTCTTTAGTGACGTCTTGTACTTCATTTCAGGCTAGTCTATTTCTCAGACATGTGTCAAATTAATTCCGGTATTAAAATGACGGCATCTCCCGATGACAGTACACCTTACTGGTAAGATAGAGGCATATGTTTACAAAAAAAAAAGAATACTGTTAAAATTTCTACTGACCAATTGAAACATAAAAAAAGTGTCAATGTTGTTTTAATTGTATAAGTAGAACAGAAACAGATTGTCTACATTTCGAGAAACAACAGAATTCTTCCAATAAAACTAAAAATAGACATTGGAGTTTAAAATAAGCAGAGATTTTTCCAGTTTAAGAATCTGTTTTTTTTTCCCTACCTTTTGGAGGAAATGAATCTTCGGCATACGATTGACAACGAATTATGAGATTTAACTACCAGAGCGTATCAACCACCCGATTTCAGTGAAGTATTAAGTATGCTATTACAAATGTAAGCCGGCCCCCCGGGGGGGGGGGCGCGCACCACAATGCGTTGACATTTGTCACACAAAATAATTTAAAACAAAAGACTCCTGAAACTCCAAGCATACGGAAACTTGTTTTCATCTGACACTCTGACAATCTGTACCGCCCAATTTCAGCCTAATTATTTTAGTTTAAATTTATAAACATTCTTGTCCTTCCGGCATCAATGGATTCAAGTTAATAGCATTAATTATACATTCCAGGTACCGCGATCAAGTCTGGATCAGCTACGAGGACATCAAGAGTATCCAACAGAAGGTCAACTACCTGCTGGACAATCACATCGGAGGGGTCATGGTGCTCTCGCAGTCCGAGGACGACTTTACCGGCCGGTCCTGCGGCGGAGAACCGTTCCCCGTGTCCAGAATGGTTTACGACATGAGTAACGTGGCCCAGGGGCTTGGTCACTACTCTTACTCTTTCCCGTGGGTGGAGTACTGTGGCTCGGGAACTGTCCCCGGAGACAGCAGGCATCTCTTCTGTCTGTGTTTGACTCTGTTCTTCTTTACCTATTTAACCTACTTTTGTAAACTCCTTTTTTAGTGTCCCAATTATATTGACATATGGACAATTTTTTTTTACTGTACTCGGCTGTCCTTTTATGAGGAGGTTACCTTACAAGCAACAGGAAGAAGAATACCAGAAGCTTATCTAAGGGGACATAACCGCTAATTATTGCCATTAATATGAAAATTACAAGGTTTAGCTCCCTTTTTGTTATTTGAAAAAAAAATTAATTAGTACTACTGTACTAGATGATAAACTTACTGGCTAATTTTTGGTTTGATTCGTGTATCGTTATATCATTAAGCATCATTTATTCCCATTATTTCAAAATCATACAATAATATCACCAACAATTAACTAATTGTTTATTTTTTTTTTATTGATTCATATCTTGTCAGGTTCAATGAGTAGGCCTATACAAAGTTTTAACTTGATCATGGAAAATAATAGAAAAAAAAACACTACATGTTTTTAATTGACAGACAGACAGACAGACAGTATGAATTGATATAAGCTTTTAGCGCAGTTTAAGATGACGTCTGCTGCTATAAAAGGACGCTGCTGAACAAGTTTAGTTGGATCCGGTTAATAGCACCACATTGAAGCGTGAATATTTTAGTTCTAATATCCGGCTGGTCCAATTAACGGGATTCGACCGTATAAGTATAATAAGATCTGTTTTGGTTCCTTCGGATCCAGTCCAAAAAAAAAAGCGCCTGGTCCGATTAACCGGATTCGACTGTATAGCAAATGCTACCTTCGTAAAATTGCGTCAGGGCAATGTGGTATTTGAAAATGTAACTTTACAGAACCCAACAAAATCTGGCATGTTGTACTTTTATACTTAGGCCGATATGTGTTTCCAAACTCCAGGACATAAGTAAACGATATTTAGGAATTCCAAATTTCCTCTACACTTATTATTATTATATATATATAAGGTTTCCTCTTTCAGACCTTACGGTCCGAGGGGCAGACAATGTAACGTTCATCTGTTTGTAATGCATGAATTTAATTGAGATCAATTTATTCGTCTATAACTATAAGTCGTGTCCTGTTCTTTTTTTTTGTTTGTTTCATTACGTCATCTGAGAAAAAATGGCCGTCATGTCGTCTGCTCTTGTTTAGGTCGTCAGGAAGGCTCCACAGCCATGCTTGATAAATCTCAGGACGGTCTCACCTGCCTCACGTGCTAGTAGATCTATCATATTCTATGGGCGTGCAATCATTATCTAGGCCTTTTGAATAGCTTTTAAATATAAAAACAAATGTGTTGGCTAATCATGTGTAGGTGTGTGTGTGTGTGTGTGTGTAAAGATTATTTGGAAGATCTTCAAGATCTGACAAATATTGACATTTTTACAAAGCTTTAATTCATTCTGGTCTGTATGGTAAAAAAGTTTGAATATGTTTTTTCTCACATTTCCAATTTCGGATCAAGTTAAAACTTTGCCCAAATTATTCAATGTACCTGACAAGGCACGAAACAATAAAAAGAAACAAACAAATATTTAATTAATCATTGATGATTAATTATTGTTTAAAATGTACAGTATACAAAGGAGTAAAAGTTACTTGATAAGAGATGTGGATGTATAGCCTATATATATATATACCATCCCCTTATTTTGTTTTGAAAGGTCCCTTAAATTCCACTTATTTTTCTCGAATCAAGTTGAAATTTTACATAATTATTCATCGTCAATGACATTACACGAATCAATCCAAAAATGAACCAATTAGTTCATCAAAGAAATGGCAGTAAGTAGCGTTTCTTTTTTTTTTCCCTTGTTTGTTTTACTTTTCCATAAGAACAATATGCAAAGGCTATAACTGTTTATAACTATGAAAATCTACTTCGTTCCTTGTCTGTGATTAATACTCTTTTTTGTCTCTTCTGCTTTTAAGTTTATTTTCATCTATGTTCAACGTCTTTTGATTTGAGTGTAAAAAAATAATGAAGAAAATAAATAAATATTGTAATGAAAGAAAGTGTTGAAAGGATTAATTTTATGTGTTGTAAGCTACCTCCGGACTTAATGCAAGACCGTTATATATTATAGTGCACAGATACATTATACATACACATCCATACAGAAGACATTACTCGGTGATGGAATAAATGCACTTAAATATTTAATTCATCAGTGAATATTTTATATTGCAATCTTCACTTCTCTAAATTACACCTTATTTGAACAATAAATGCCTTGTATTAAAGGTACTTTACACGTCAATGTTGTGAAGTTATGGTTCTGACAACAGCAAATGTAGGAGGCCATAAAATACTTACAATAGAGTTACTTATCTGGCCGTAACCTACTATCATTCGTGGTTCTATAAGATTGTTATAGATAATGGAAATGGCCTCCCCCACCACTATCCATGTCATTTGTCTCAAATAGCCTCTGACAACCAGTCCAACTCCTGACCTTAACTTGTAGCTCAGATATTGAGTCCGGTGGAACTGTTCTCACTAGCAGGAGAAGATGCGAAGGCAATATGCTGACGCCCAAACAAGTAAGCTTCCGTTGGCTTGCTTCTCATCTAGAAGGAAAACTCAGAATTCAAACCTCTGCGGCCTTGCAGCTATACAGAGCTAAATACTTTGGTTTCATAGAACTGCCTTTAATTATTTCCCTCTCAATCTCAAACGTTAGTAGATCTACAGAATAAAGGGGGACAACTTTCTCAATATACTTAGGAGTTTTGTTTTTAAAATGATATTATGTTTTAATGTAAATCTGTGAGAATCTATCTATCTATCTATCTATCTATCTATCTATCTATCTATCTATCTATCTATCTATCT
>JADKLZ010030644.1:0-12535 GCA_021533235.1 Biomphalaria straminea | reverse complement strand
TTCTATCTGTCTGTCTGTCTGTCTGTCTTTCTGTCTGTCTATCTATCTATCTATCTATCTATCTATCTATCTATCTATCTATCTATCTATCTATCTATCTGTCTGTCTGTCTGTCTTTCTATCTATCTATCCAATTTTATTACCTCAAATCGGAACAGAAAACCCAATGTATTTTTACAATACCTCTATTGAAGTCATATCTTCATGGTGTTCGGAGGAACCGGAAGCTGACCTAAAAAAAAAAACAACAACAACAAACAAACGCTTCTATTTATTTTTCTAGAAATGTAACAGTCATATTTCTGAGAAATGAATTACTAGCACGATGACTGCACGAGGAAAACTCTGGTTTAACTGTAAACTCTGGTTTAACTGTTATCATTTTTGAAGTAAACAAATTGAAAATATTAAACTTGGCTAGATATCAAGATCTAGGATTCTAGGTCTAGATTTAACATTGGTGTCTCGCTTTCTTAAAAGGACTATCGCTTTCGGGAATTTCCGAATGTAAGGCATTATCGATCCAAGTGTTCAATAAATTAATGTACAGGAACATTTCAGCGCATCGTCTTCTAAGTCGAGATCTAAATGTTAACTCTTTCTCTCCGTTATTATTTTTCCACGTTTAGAAGGAATTCTTTATTTTGCTCATTACTATTTCACAGTCATGTCATGATTAAGCTTTGATAGCTTTGTTCTTTGTTATCAGAAAATAATGTATTTGGTATAGAGTTAAAGGGAAATGCATGCTCTTTTAATATAACACAAAGTCAAGTTTATAAAATTAAACATTAATTTAATTTGATGAAGTCAAATCAACGATGGTATCGTTGATCAGGAGAGAAAGAGTTAATCGTTGAACTAGTGTAGGCCCTGCTAAATCTATACATTCGCTTAAAAAGGATTCTATTTTTGGGTGGATATGTGTAATAGCGTGCCCTGTAAAATATAATGTTTCATTGTTTTCTAATCTAGCATTCATTAATTAAAAATTTCTCAGTAATAAGTTACAAAAAGGAGTATTTTAATGATTTTCTTGTTTAAATGTAGTCTCTCTAATCAACATCATCAGGGGCCTTATCAACCTTCATACTTCTTACAAGCCTCAATACTCCTTACAAGCCCCAATACTCCTTACAAGCCTCAATACTCCTTACAAGCCTCAATACGCCTGATCAGCCTCTTGACACTCCATACACTTCCCCGCACGTCCAAGTCTTCTAGGTACGCAGTCTCCCACCGCAAGTGTCAAAGTGACCAACCTAGAAAAAACCGATGCTCAACCCCCAGGATCATGGCCAGGAATCAGACGTGAAAATTGCATGCTACAATCAACACAGGATTAC
This sequence comes from Biomphalaria straminea, assembly GCA_021533235.1. Taxonomy (NCBI): domain Eukaryota; kingdom Metazoa; phylum Mollusca; class Gastropoda; family Planorbidae; genus Biomphalaria; species Biomphalaria straminea. The sequence goes on along the minus strand of JADKLZ010030644.1, from coordinate 11,189 downwards.
CCTCCCCCTCCCTCAGTCTTCCAGGGCTGCGATGTCAACCCTAGTGGGGGGGGGGGGACAGAATAGTACATTATCTGTTTGATCTTGTCTGCCCCATCTCTTCTTATATATATATGAAGAGTTACTTAATACTGAAAAAGCAATGAATACGTTCTATAGTCCCACACAAAGAAGACAGGATAGTAGACATCTCAAATGCAATCAAGTGGAACATTTACTTTGATTAGCAATAAAACTATAAAGAAAACATTGAAACTTCGTATCAACTCTAGTATCGTCAAAACTGTGGTATCTTTGTTTATTTGTTTATTTGTTTGTTGTGAGTATTTTTTAACGCTTTGTTTGTTAGTGTTGACGCAGGAGTAAGGAGCGATCTCTTACTGTAGGAATGTGAGAAGTCTGGAAGAATCCAGTCATCCTCTGCTTATGTGGACGAATGGTTGGCTGGACGTGTGGTTTGCACTCCAGATTATTGCCGCAATAGTCCTTCGATCAAATCCTTCAAGAGGTTTTGGGCTAGGCCTCTACAAAGATTCATTTCCTGAAGGCAAGTCTGAAATTGTACAAGAGAACTCGGCTGTCGATGTTGAATATTTGACAGGAAATTAGATCAAATAAGAACCATTTTTATCTATAGTTAAACTTTTTTTTTCAGCTGAGGGCCAACTAAATTTCCGAAACTCGTGTAACAGGCCGATGATCAGGGGCGTAGTTAAAATTTTTCCATCATTTGGGGGCTTAACCTCTTAAAGGGCCTCAGCATTCTGCGTTATATTTAATATTTAGTGTAAAAAAATAATTTAGGGCCCCCTTCAAGTGAGCGGATTTTTTTTCTTTTTCTCCGTAAAAACCCTCCCCCCACACTAGCTACGCCACTGCCGCTGATCCGATCGTCTAGACTTGGAACCATAGAGCTCTGTTATGTTGGACTTTTGATGCAAACCCAACCAATAGGAAGCCCTAGGCGGTTGCTTATTTAGCTTATACTTAAAGCGGGCCCTGTTCTGCGGCTTCACTATAGGATAATGTCTCGAAGACATGGATAAAAACAAATCAGGTGCCAGATTGGATCCGTAGTTCGTAGTTTGGAAATCATGGATCTGTTACCTGTTACCTATCCCTTAGTCTGGTGGACCGTTGGGGCACCAAGCAAGACCTGAAGACCGTCTTTCTCCATTCCTCTCTTTCCTTTGCCCTGATTAGAACTTCTTTCAGTGGTAGGCCCGTCCATTCTTTAATGTTGTCTTCCCATCGCTTTCTCTGTCTGCCTCTTCTTCTTTTTCCTGGTACTGTTCCCTGGAGGAAGGTCTTTGCGAGCCCCGAAGATCTTGTTATATGGCCATACATTTTGAGCTTGCGTTTTTTCACAGTAGTTAGCAGGTCATCATGGGGTCCGATCGCTGCAGTAACCCTGTCTCTAACCATGGATCTAGAATATCTAAATCATGTAATTTCGATCACACCTTAATCAATGTAATAATAGCCTTAATAATTCTTAATAGCCTAAATAAGCATTATATCTATACCACCTTTAGCTTCACCTATCCCTAGGTCTTTTGAACTGATGGGGCACCACACGAGATCAGCTGACCGTCTTTCTACATCCCTCTCTGTCTTTTGCCTTGGATAGAATTTCTATCAATGATAGGCCGTCCAATTTATTATGTAATTATCACATCACTTTCTCTGTCTGCCTCTTCTTTGTTTTTTCCTGGTACTGTTCCCTGTACCAGGATCAGGTTTCCCGATCACCATATTACTAGAACCACTGCGACGTCTTAAACACCATCCTCTGCATTCACACTTTTTTTTTCAGATCGAACCTGTCGCACTCGTTGCCTCCCTTGGAAACTGTCTGCCCCTGTCTGGGGAGCCTGGTATCTCTCTATTTAATGGCAGCCCTTGCGGTTTCATTACATGTAAGTATAATTAAACGCCAGGTTGTTGTACTCGCTCGCGTCTCCGTGAAATAGTACTATGTCATTTTGTTTCAGGCGGTGAGAACAAACGCGGAGACCCAGGTCGAGGGCACCCTGACATGGGGGGGAAACCGGAGACCTGCATTTCATAATACATAGGATTAGAGCTCATCAACTTAGAGGATACCGCCGACCGTTCACTAGTGGGTGGTCAGATATTTTTGGTCACATTATTCACAGCGCTTACATATAGCCAACGAAGGGATTGTGGTGTTATCACATTGTTTATTAATGAAGTTTAATTTGAAATTATGATTACCTTTGTTCATAATTGTTATCTGTTACCTGTTACCTATCCCTTAGTCTGGTAGACCGTTGGGGCACCAAGCAAGACTTGTGGACCATCTTTCTCCATTCCTCTCTATCTTTTGCCCTGATTAAAACCTCTTTCAATGGTAGGCCTGTCCATTCTTTGATGTTGTCTTCCCACCGCTTTCTCTGTCTGCCTTTTTTTCTTTTTCCTGGTACTGTTCCCTGGAGGAAGGTCTCTTTGCGAGTCCCGAAGATCTTGTTACATGGCCATACATTTTGAGCTTTGTTCATAATTATTTTGCATTAAATCAGTTATGAATATGAAATGTGGCTGAGTGGTGGAGATGTCGCCTTGTGAACCAATTGTTTGGAGTTCAAATATTAGCACAGGGCTGTAATAGATTGTTTATTTATTCCGAATGTCTTTACCACGTTAATGTCAAGTCCTGGACATATCGGTCAGTTGAATGATCATGGCCAGTGTCCGCAAAACTGCAGATCTCAGGACACTCCTGCCAACAGTACCTACTGAAGAACTGTGTACTAATTGTGAACAAATTGTGTACTTCTACTTATTGTGTACTAAATTGAGTACACTCTTGCAGACTTTGCGAAAGGTAGCGCTTGGAATGGATTGCCAGGTATCAGTCAGTTATACAAATAACTTTGCTGAGTTTAAGTCTATAATTAGCACACACGATTAGATTAACAGACGGACACGTCCGTAGCTTACAAAAAAAGATGTCTCAGTGGTAGTAACCATAGTGGGGACAATTACACGCTTGACCAGTCGACCACTTCAATGGACACACGTTTTCATCATGTCCATCTTGGACTATGAAGTTCTACAAGCAAAAGAGTTTTGGAAATAGATTTGACAGCGCTGTTACATGTTTGTTTTATGTACATGTAACACATCTTTTGATGCTTGCTTTGTATGGATTTCCCTCTCCATTTATAACCCTTTTTACAAAGCTTTTATCAACTCACTCTGTCTGTCTGTCTGTCTGTGAATGTTATTACTCCCACAACCCAATCTCGGATCAAAACAAAAAACAATTTAAAAAAAAAACAACTAACCAGTTATTTAATGAACTTTTGGTGTTGTTTTTTTTCATTTGGTATCGAACAAGGGAAAGAAATTCTACTTGACTGACGTGGTGGTATAATTTGAAATATACTTTGCAGGTAGCCACTTTTAAGTTTGAAACTAACAAAAGATAATAATAAAACTGTCCTTGTTCATGAGCACTTCTCTGGCACAGTGGTTAGCGTGTTGTCTTGAGGAGGATTATATCCTTGAGTTTGAAAACAGGTCGTTCATTTGAAATGCATTTCAAAAGGGGATTGGTAATGTTCACTTTTAGATATACCCCATTCTTGAGAAAGCTAAATGCATGAAATTAAGTGAAAACAGTTATGATAGTAAGTGGGAAGCTTGGTCGAGAGGCTAAGTACGGCTTGAGCTTGGCTTGGCTTGGCTGCCTAGAAGGGGGCTCGAGGTTCGGGCAGAGTTGTGTTTACTGAGCGCCCAAAGGCAGCACGGGAAACCAACTCCTAGATACCCCCTCCCCCCCCCCCCCCAACTGGTCCACAAATGTGATTGGACTATAGCGCTCTGAGCATACTATAAGCATGAAAGTAGCGCTATATAAAAAGCTATAATAATAATAATAATAATAATAATATGTGTTCTGAGTGGCTAGTAGCGCACTGTGTGTGCCTGTGTATGAAGTGACCAGTTGACCTACAGTGTCCATGGTTGAATGAACAGCACAGAAAGTGTGTAAGTCAGGGTTGTGTGTAAAAGAGGTCAGATTGATAACAAGATGCGGGAGTGAAGAAAATACTACAATAAAAGTGTTATTAACTAAGCCTCATTTTGTTAGACTTATTTAAAGTGTGTCTATTACAACAATAACAATTGGTAAAATATTTTTAATCGCACAGATTTGTCATTGCTAGTCTAGATCTATTACAATTTTAATGACATGACTGATCCAAACTAACTTACACTTCGTCAAGCTATTTTTTTTCTCCTTATTTTTATTTGGAATGAAAGAAATGTCTAGGTAAATGAAATGTAAAACTATATAGGTTTGTGAAATCAGGTTAGTAGGTCAAGCCTAGTCTAAGTATGAAGGATTACGTCTTACAGAATAAAGTCTGTTACGTTGACGTTTAGTTTTTTTCTACGGCTTGCAGTTGCCTTTTTTTTAAAAAAAAACTCCAGCTCTGCGGCCCCCATCATTCACTGAAGAGATCCCCGTGTCGTGTTACTCTCCAGATGGAAATGTCAACCGACCAACCGCAAAAACATAGCATCTTCGGTTGCTAGTGTAAACAACGGTCGTAACTCTTGACACATCCGGTCACACAGAAAGAGAAGTAACTCTCTTGTCACTGCGAGGATCAAACTACGCAGTGAGGGCAAGACGAGAGGAGTTACTTTCCTTCCTGTTTCTTTCTTTCTTTCGGCCAAAAGATGGCAAAGTTGGCTTTTTATCTGCATAGATTTTTCTGTCCTCGGAAAAATGCTTTCATCTTTTCAATTGGTCACTTAAATACTTCAATTTTCGTCCATTCTCGAAAGAAACACCTCGATCATTCATTATTAATACCGGCAATGGTTGTGGCATTTTCTAAACAGACACCCCCCCCCCATCCCCAGACTCCCTATCTCCTGGATGTTTAAAGAGGAGGAGGTGGCGAAAGTCCCACACTGACCACTGCGCGTTGACCTCTTCCGGAGTGCGGTGTCGCAGTTGATTATAAAGTTAGCACAGCATCCCCTGGACATCCCGGCGATGACCGCAAGGTCTGTACGGGACTGTCCGCGGCAGGGGGGCCTCACTGGTCAAGAGTTGTCTTACAAATCTTTTCTGGGCTACGAATCCAAACATTATTCGCCCTGTCCAGCAAGAGAGGTGAATGCTAAAGGTGTGTGTGTAAGCAGGGGGGGGGGGGAATCTTAATTAATTTGACGCGTTCAAGGGAATTAACTTTCCTTTTCCATTCCTTTTCAGGAGAATTATCTGCCCCTGGTGAGTTTTTGTGGAAAAAAAAGATGTCTCCGCCTACCTTGTTGTGTTAGATGTTACCAGGAGGGGGCGCCTTTCAGCATTCTTGCACTCCCTCCCTCTCTCCACACATTTACACTCTCTCCATCCTACCCCACACCCTTTCTTTATTGTTGTCTTTTTAATGGGGCGAAATTTCGGGGGGGGGGGGGAAACGCTCCCCCTCTTGAAAAAGTCCGGGACATATCGGTCAATTGAATGACCATGACGATAATGATTGTGCGGGCTGACAACTGTTTAAGACAGCTAAAGAGCTCGACTGGACGAACGCCCGAGACCGGACAAGGGGAGTGCGGAGGGTCAGCAGTGACAAAAAAGTGTTTATTGACCAGTGAATGGGTTCTGACTAGATTAATTGGAAAGCCGCTGTGGACACAGTGGGCTTCAGAAATCCTTTCCACCCCCCCCCTTTTTTCGGATTTGTCCAGGTCACAATTTGTGGTTCCTCATCTCAAAGCAGAAAGTGACTTCTGATATTAAAGCATGATGGGAAGGGAAGAGTAGCGGGGGATACATCTCCAGGATCCACTGGTAACTGTTAGTTAGGATCTCTAATGGTCAGCCTTGTTTAAACTGTCCCCCTTCCCCCCTCCCCCCCCCCACATTTCTACCTTATGCTTTGCTAGACATCCCCAGAGGATGAACGAACATCTTCTGAAATCTACTTTTGGAAATAAAAAGAAAAATATAAAATACTAGTCGACCGGCGGCATAGCATACGCCGCTATTTTGCAGGACAGGCCTTAGGCATTGCAACATATGCGACCGCAGTGGGTACCGCACTTTCTTTGGACCCGTGCTAATTTTTTGGGTGTATAAATTATTAAATTAAACCATTTTATAACATATAAAAGATTTCCGGCAGGCCTCTTGATTTACCAGGAGCCCCTGGAAGTCTCCTGAAATGTTATTAAATATAGGCCTACGAAAAAGTCCTGGAAATCTCCGGAAATTATTAAAATCTTTTGTAAAGTAAAAGTAAAGAAAAAAAATATCCGGAAATATATAGATAAAAATTGAAAATGGAAGTAAGATTACAACGGCGAAACTAGAAGGATATGAACATGAAGCCAGTGAAATTATTATTTTAACGTAATTTGTGATATTAATTAAAGTAATTCTAAAGTCAAACCTGAGAGTAGACTCTGTGTATTGTCGTTCTCGCTTGAACTTTTGAACTTTGAGAAGAGAATTATATACACCACTTTCATTCACAAAATAGTAGTTAAATTTGTAATAGATCTTGACCAAACAACTACAAATCTGTGCGATTTGAAATACCTTTATCAACCACTGAGTTCAAGCTTGTGGGCTAAAGCCTTTTCTGGCTTCTTGGCCCAACGCCACTCTTCTAGCTTGTGAATATGGAAGATTGTAAGGTTATCTATTTCAATAACATCTATCAGGTAGTGAATACCTCCCTTATTTCAAAATCAAATAAAATAATTAATCCCCGACAATTAATTAACTAACTAACAGTTTTAATTTTTTTATTTTAATTGATTCATGTATGGCAGGTTCAATAAATGTTTGAGCAAAGTTTTAACTTGATCTGACTATGGGAAACGGGAGAAAAACGAGTTTAAACTTTTTACTAGACGGACTGACGGACAGACGGACTGACGGACAGACGGACTGACGGACCGACGGGCTGAGTGAGTTAATATTAGATTAGCTTTCTAAAAACAAAATTTCTTTTACATTACTGAATATTTGTAAGAAAATCACTACTCTGACATTCTGCCGATGTACCAATGGATGGTGGAGGTAGCTGGAAAACTTTTAATAATCAGAACTAGCTGGATGTCTATATATTTTGACTTTGTGGTAGAGTTGAATGTCTTGTGGTAGATTGACTTGATACGGCTTGTGATAACTACATTGATAGATAGTTACAATTAGTTACAAAGGCTATATTTATCAAACGTAAGAACGAGTGGTTGGGTGGTAATGCATTGGACCACCGAACCGAAGAGCCTGATGTTCAAATCCTGGAGTAGAGTGGATTTGAATTTCGAACTTCGAAGTCTTTAAAACACTTTTAAGTCATTGACAAACATCTTGTTGTAAGTATATAAAGTTCAGGCAATTATGATATGACCCAAACAGCTCCATTGATCCCGTAAAAAATATTTGTGATTTCTAGAACATTTTGCTTCGTTTAAAAAACACTAGTCGACCGGCGGCATAACATACGCCTCTATTTTGCAGGGCAGGCCTTAGGCACTGCAACATATGCGACCGCAGTGGGTCCCGCACTCCAAAAATGAGAATAGACGCAACACACAAAATTAAAATTTAAACATTTTGCAGCCAATTTGCAGATTCCAAATTACAATGTATAAACAAAATAATTAAAGCACTAAATGATGGACACAGGAGCTTCCTAAAAATTCCGGAATTAAAAATCCCAGTCTTCACCAAGACTCGAACCTTGGACATGTCGGTTCGTAGGACAAGCGCTTCCTTTAGCACCACGCGTTTGTGGGCACTAGAGAGTAAGATTTGTATTTTACATGAGTGTGCGTTTTTGTCTTTGTGTGTGTGTGTGTGTAATAACTTATAGATAATACAAGATTTCTTTGAACTGATCATCTCTATTTACAGATTTGGGGTTAAACTCAGTCCCAATGTTGTAAATATTTTGTTTTTGTTCTAAAGATCTCACCTATGAAATGTTACAGATTGTTAATTATCCGCAACAGCTTCCTTTCCCACCTTTTGTCTCCGCCTTTCCCCAATTTGTCACGCACCTCCCCGCGTGTCCGCCTCTACACAACGTGTCTGTTTCATTTAATTTCATTTTTTTTGGTCATAGTCGTATCCATTTGGTAACAGCAGCCCTAAGTCGCTAGTACATAATTTTCCATAAGGCGCCCCTCGCCACCATTCACGCACTCCCCACCCTTTTTTTTTTCTCTCCCTCGTCTCCCCCCGCTAGATACGCATTCATTGGGAAATCCCGATCTCACATCTCCCGCAGACGATAGATGATAATTACAGACGTACAAATGATAATTGTCATCATGATAATAAAGCATAAAAAGGGTGGGATGTGTAGGGGGGGAGGGGTAAAGTTGACCGGGAGAAGGGGGGGGGAGGGAGCTTATTTCATCAGCTGTTAGTAATTCACACGGCGGTGGCATATGCTTCTAAGGCGCTGTGAGGGTGCATCCGGAGCGGGGGGAGCATTCATTGTCCGGAGTCCAACCAAAGACGGGGAGTGTTCATTGTAGATCATCAACAAAACTTACACTGTTTAAATCCGTAATTTTCTTAAAAGGGGGCGAAGGGAGGAGACCGCGAGAGAAATGAGGAGAGGAGAGTATAGAAAACGAAACAAAACGAGAATGTCACCGGGGTGAGGCGCCCAGCAGGTGGCGCCGCGGACTGAGATATTTATCAAACACTTTTATTACAAAAGATTCTTTTTTCTTTTTTTTTTCAAATTCCAGTCTGTCTAACAAACAAGGGGACACTATGTAATGTGCAAGAAACGAATGAGGAGTAAATAATTCTCTCCCTTTCTCCCCACCCCCTTTCAGATTACCGTCTCCCCCCTGTCTCTATTTTCCTTTTGAAACAGGTGTTCCGCCCCTGATACTACCCCCCAATTCTCTCGTTAAAGTTAGTTTGAATCAGTCATATTTGGAAATACTAAAAAAAAGAAAATATTATAAGACCACGAGGCCGGCCTGAATTCGTTGGCTGGATGTCAAATGTCACTTGTCATTTTGTGTAGAATTAGAGCGAGAGCAAAGCGAACCCAATTTCTCAATATCGGGATGCGTATGGTTCTGGCGTGGCACGGCGCCCCCAGGGGCATTTTTAGGATTCCCCCCTTTTTTTTGGCGTGTTTCGTTTATTTCTTCAAGTGAAATTAAAGTTTTTGTAATATTGTTTTCAGTGCTTGTGTCTGGAGTTGTTTACCTTAGCAACCAATGTTACAATAGACCTTTGCAGGTGTGTGCTAAGGTAGCCACAGGGCGGCTTTCAACGATGTTCTCTTGAAGTACCCTCCTCCTCCTTTATCCCTCTCCCAAAAAAAAGGATACATTAGGGCGTCCGTAGAAAGGTACCTAACCAGCCCACCTACTCAGTGCACCAAAAACGCAAGCATCTATAATAGCCTATTGTTACGATGGGATAGGGTCGAGAATACAGCTCAGGATTATTCAGAGGTTAAATTCGATACCTTATATCTCACTGAATGCTGGGATACTTGTTAGGTAATTTGTACCATAATTTCTTTTCACGAAAAAAATAGTTTAAGCCATTCAAGCAGAAATCAAGAAAAGACCCACATGACAATCATACATCTTTCTATCTTCTTAATATCACAGAAGTTACTTAAAAAAAACTAGATAAAAACGTCATATGTTATGTTAAATCTATTTTAATTTTTGCAGAATTTGGTTTGAAAAATTGATTAATTTTGAACCCTGTAATAAGCTTATCTGTATAGAGTCTGTAGAATCAAAGGTTATCGCAGCGGAAATAAGATAAGACAAGATCATCTTTTTGTCTAAACAAATTTGATTACAATAAGTAGGCCTATTATCCATCTCAGTTTGTTACATAAAAATAAAAAATATAAAGACAAACCCGAATATTAAAGTGAAGTGCAAATACAGTATATAGAAAAAACAAGAAAACTATTTGTCCAATTACTTACAAAAAAAAATAAGCTGAGCTTATGTTGAGTGAAATTATATCTATATATATTGAATCATTAATGTGTTGGGTGATTGCTAGATCTAGTTGAGGCAAGGAGTGTAGATGATCAGGGGCGTACCTAGGATTTTTTTAATAGTTTGGGGGACCGGGGGGGATTAAATTATTTTGGGGCCCCTGCATTTTGCGTAATATTTAATTTTTACTGTAAAAAAAACAACACTTATATGGGCTGAGGAGGCCCCGGGGATTTTCAAATTCTCCCCCTCCTCCTTCCACCCTAGCTACAAGCGGTCTGTTCGTATATTGTCCACATAGACATAAATAAATATAGACTGGAAAAAGGAAGCAAATTCATGTAACTTGAAAACGTATATCTATTGAATTTGGATTTCCCAATTATGAAAATATAAAAAATTGCATGATCTTCAGTCTTAGAGATTAAACAAATTTATAGACATAAATTAAAGAACACAAAATTGCAATTCACACATTTTCATTTCATAAAACTTTCTTATTTGCCAGTCTATATTTATTTATGTCTATGATTGTCCATCAATCTTCTCTAACCTACTTCCATTGTAATATTTAAATGTACTGTCGCGTCACAAACGAAAAACCCCGTTTAAACCCAACCTCTACGCGTCTTACTAACGAGTCATTGCACATGAAATTAATTTGCAATAGATCGCTTGACTTAAAAATAGTAAATGTGTAAGATTGGAAATATCTTTATGTCTTGCTAGAATGTGATTTTAAACTTGAGCCTCCACGATGGAAGGCCGACCTGTGAGCCACTGAGCTATTCAATTACTTATAGAATTAGAAGTTTTTATATTGTATAGTCAGTTTAAAAAAATAAATTACATAACGACCTAATTATCCACATGAGACTTATCTTCCCACAGCTAAGTACACTGGTTTAAACTTTTCCGAACAAACTATTAAATATATATACTTGTGGGGGCGCGGTGGTCGAGTAGTTAAGCGCTTGGCTTGCGAACCTGACGTCCTGGGTTCGAATCTCAGTCAAGACAGGGATTTTAAACTTCTGGATTTTTAATGCACCCCTGAGTTCAACTAACTCTAATGCGTACCTGACTTTAATTGAGGAAAGTAAAGGCGGTTGGTCGTTGTGCTGGCAGCATAACACCCTGCTCGTTTAAAGATGACATTAACATCGTCTTCCCAATAGATCGCAAAG
>JADKLZ010030641.1:0-12271 GCA_021533235.1 Biomphalaria straminea | reverse complement strand
TTCTATCTGTCTGTCTGTCTGTCTGTCTTTCTGTCTGTCTATCTATCTATCTATCTATCTATCTATCTATCTATCTATCTATCTATCTATCTATCTATCTGTCTGTCTGTCTGTCTTTCTATCTATCTATCCAATTTTATTACCTCAAATCGGAACAGAAAACCCAATGTATTTTTACAATACCTCTATTGAAGTCATATCTTCATGGTGTTCGGAGGAACCGGAAGCTGACCTAAAAAAAAAAACAACAACAACAAACAAACGCTTCTATTTATTTTTCTAGAAATGTAACAGTCATATTTCTGAGAAATGAATTACTAGCACGATGACTGCACGAGGAAAACTCTGGTTTAACTGTAAACTCTGGTTTAACTGTTATCATTTTTGAAGTAAACAAATTGAAAATATTAAACTTGGCTAGATATCAAGATCTAGGATTCTAGGTCTAGATTTAACATTGGTGTCTCGCTTTCTTTAAAGGACTATCGCTTTCGGGAATTTACGAATGTAAGGCATTATCGATCCAAGTGTTCAATAAATTAATGTACAGGAACATTTCAGCGCATCGTCTTCTAAGTCGAGATCTAAATGTTAATCATTGAACTAGTGTAGGCCCTGCTAAATCTATACATTCGCTTAAAAAGGATTCTTTTTTTGGGTGGATATGTGTAATAGCGTGCCCTGTAAAATATAATGTTTCATTGTTTTCTAATCTAGCATTCATTAATTAAAAATTTCTCAGTAATAAGTTACAAAAAGGAGTATTTTAATGATTTTCTTGTTTAAATGTAGTCTCTCTAATCAACATCATCAGGGGCCTTATCAACCTTCATACTTCTTACAAGCCTCAATACTCCTTACAAGCCCCAATACTCCTTACAAGCCTCAATACTCCTTACAAGCCTCAATACGCCTGATCAGCCTCTTGACGCTCCATACTCTTCCCCGCACGTCAAAGTCTTCTAGGTACGCAGTCTCCCACCGCAAGTGTCAAAGTGACCAACCTAGAAAAACCGACGCTCAACCCCCAGGATCATGGCCAGGAATCAGACGTGAAAATTGCATGTTACAACCAACACAGGATTACCCTCCCCCTCCCTCAGTCTTCCAGGGCTGCGATGTCAACCCTAGGGGGGGGGGACAGAATAGTACATTATCTGTTTGATCTTGTCTGCCCCATCTCTTCTTATATATATATGAAGAGTTACTTAATACTGAAAAAGCAATGAATACGTTCTATAGTCCCACACAAAGAAGACAGGATAGTAGACATCTCAAATGCAATCAAGTGGAACATTTACTTTGATTAGCAATAAAACTATAAAGAAAACATTGAAACTTCGTATCAACTCTAGTATCGTCAAAACTGTGGTATCTTTGTTTATTTGTTTATTTGTTTGTTGTGAGTATTTTTTAACGCTTTGTTTGTTAGTGTTGACGCAGGAGTAAGGAGCGATCTCTTACTGTAGGAATGTGAGAAGTCTGGAAGAATCCAGTCATCCTCTGCTTATGTGGACGAATGGTTGGCTGGACGTGTGGTTTGCACTCCAGATTATTGCCGCAATAGTCCTTCGATCAAATCCTTCAAGAGGTTTTGGGCTAGGCCTCTACAAAGATTCATTTCCTGAAGGCAAGTCTGAAATTGTACAAGAGAACTCGGCTGTCGATGTTGAATATTTGACAGGAAATTAGATCAAATAAGAACCATTTTTATCTATAGTTAAACTTTTTTTTTCAGCTGAGGGCCAACTAAATTTCCGAAACTCGTGTAACAGGCCGATGATCAGGGGCGTAGTTAAAATTTTTCCATCATTTGGGGGCTTAACCTCTTAAAGGGCCTCAGCATTCTGCGTTATATTTAATATTTAGTGTAAAAAAATAATTTAGGGCCCCCTTCAAGTGAGCGGATTTTTTTTCTTTTTCTCCGTAAAAACCCTCCCCCCACACTAGCTACGCCACTGCCGCTGATCCGATCGTCTAGACTTGGAACCATAGAGCTCTGTTATGTTGGACTTTTGATGCAAACCCAACCAATAGGAAGCCCTAGGCGGTTGCTTATTTAGCTTATACTTAAAGCGGGCCCTGTTCTGCGGCTTCACTATAGGATAATGTCTCGAAGACATGGATAAAAACAAATCAGGTGCCAGATTGGATCCGTAGTTCGTAGTTTGGAAATCATGGATCTGTTACCTGTTACCTATCCCTTAGTCTGGTGGACCGTTGGGGCACCAAGCAAGACCTGAAGACCGTCTTTCTCCATTCCTCTCTTTCCTTTGCCCTGATTAGAACTTCTTTCAGTGGTAGGCCCGTCCATTCTTTAATGTTGTCTTCCCATCGCTTTCTCTGTCTGCCTCTTCTTCTTTTTCCTGGTACTGTTCCCTGGAGGAAGGTCTTTGCGAGCCCCGAAGATCTTGTTATATGGCCATACATTTTGAGCTTGCGTTTTTTCACAGTAGTTAGCAGGTCATCATGGGGTCCGATCGCTGCAGTAACCCTGTCTCTAACCATGGATCTAGAATATCTAAATCATGTAATTTCGATCACACCTTAATCAATGTAATAATAGCCTTAATAATTCTTAATAGCCTAAATAAGCATTATATCTATACCACCTTTAGCTTCACCTATCCCTAGGTCTTTTGAACTGATGGGGCACCACACGAGATCAGCTGACCGTCTTTCTACATCCCTCTCTGTCTTTTGCCTTGGATAGAATTTCTATCAATGATAGGCCGTCCAATTTATTATGTAATTATCACATCACTTTCTCTGTCTGCCTCTTCTTTGTTTTTTCCTGGTACTGTTCCCTGTACCAGGATCAGGTTTCCCGATCACCATATTACTAGAACCACTGCGACGTCTTAAACACCATCCTCTGCATTCACACTTTTTTTTTCAGATCGAACCTGTCGCACTCGTTGCCTCCCTTGGAAACTGTCTGCCCCTGTCTGGGGAGCCTGGTATCTCTCTATTTAATGGCAGCCCTTGCGGTTTCATTACATGTAAGTATAATTAAACGCCAGGTTGTTGTACTCGCTCGCGTCTCCGTGAAATAGTACTATGTCATTTTGTTTCAGGCGGTGAGAACAAACGCGGAGACCCAGGTCGAGGGCACCCTGACATGGGGGGGAAACCGGAGACCTGCATTTCATAATACATAGGATTAGAGCTCATCAACTTAGAGGATACCGCCGACCGTTCACTAGTGGGTGGTCAGATATTTTTGGTCACATTATTCACAGCGCTTACATATAGCCAACGAAGGGATTGTGGTGTTATCACATTGTTTATTAATGAAGTTTAATTTGAAATTATGATTACCTTTGTTCATAATTGTTATCTGTTACCTGTTACCTATCCCTTAGTCTGGTAGACCGTTGGGGCACCAAGCAAGACTTGTGGACCATCTTTCTCCATTCCTCTCTATCTTTTGCCCTGATTAAAACCTCTTTCAATGGTAGGCCTGTCCATTCTTTGATGTTGTCTTCCCACCGCTTTCTCTGTCTGCCTTTTTTTCTTTTTCCTGGTACTGTTCCCTGGAGGAAGGTCTCTTTGCGAGTCCCGAAGATCTTGTTACATGGCCATACATTTTGAGCTTTGTTCATAATTATTTTGCATTAAATCAGTTATGAATATGAAATGTGGCTGAGTGGTGGAGATGTCGCCTTGTGAACCAATTGTTTGGAGTTCAAATATTAGCACAGGGCTGTAATAGATTGTTTATTTATTCCGAATGTCTTTACCACGTTAATGTCAAGTCCTGGACATATCGGTCAGTTGAATGATCATGGCCAGTGTCCGCAAAACTGCAGATCTCAGGACACTCCTGCCAACAGTACCTACTGAAGAACTGTGTACTAATTGTGAACAAATTGTGTACTTCTACTTATTGTGTACTAAATTGAGTACACTCTTGCAGACTTTGCGAAAGGTAGCGCTTGGAATGGATTGCCAGGTATCAGTCAGTTATACAAATAACTTTGCTGAGTTTAAGTCTATAATTAGCACACACGATTAGATTAACAGACGGACACGTCCGTAGCTTACAAAAAAAGATGTCTCAGTGGTAGTAACCATAGTGGGGACAATTACACGCTTGACCAGTCGACCACTTCAATGGACACACGTTTTCATCATGTCCATCTTGGACTATGAAGTTCTACAAGCAAAAGAGTTTTGGAAATAGATTTGACAGCGCTGTTACATGTTTGTTTTATGTACATGTAACACATCTTTTGATGCTTGCTTTGTATGGATTTCCCTCTCCATTTATAACCCTTTTTACAAAGCTTTTATCAACTCACTCTGTCTGTCTGTCTGTCTGTGAATGTTATTACTCCCACAACCCAATCTCGGATCAAAACAAAAAACAATTTAAAAAAAAAACAACTAACCAGTTATTTAATGAACTTTTGGTGTTGTTTTTTTTCATTTGGTATCGAACAAGGGAAAGAAATTCTACTTGACTGACGTGGTGGTATAATTTGAAATATACTTTGCAGGTAGCCACTTTTAAGCTTGAAACTAACAAAAGATAATAATAAAACTGTCCTTGTTCATGAGCACTTCTCTGGCACAGTGGTTAGCGTGTTGTCTTGAGGAGGATTATATCCTTGAGTTTGAAAACAGGTCGTTCATTTGAAATGCATTTCAAAAGGGGATTGGTAATGTTCACTTTTAGATATACCCCATTCTTGAGAAAGCTAAATGCATGAAATTAAGTGAAAACAGTTATGATAGTAAGTGGGAAGCTTGGTCGAGAGGCTAAGTACGGCTTGAGCTTGGCTTGGCTTGGCTGCCTAGAAGGGGGCTCGAGGTTCGGGCAGAGTTGTGTTTACTGAGCGCCCAAAGGCAGCACGGGAAACCAACTCCTAGATACCCCCTCCCCCCCCCCCCCCAACTGGTCCACAAATGTGATTGGACTATAGCGCTCTGAGCATACTATAAGCATGAAAGTAGCGCTATATAAAAAGCTATAATAATAATAATAATAATAATAATATGTGTTCTGAGTGGCTAGTAGCGCACTGTGTGTGCCTGTGTATGAAGTGACCAGTTGACCTACAGTGTCCATGGTTGAATGAACAGCACAGAAAGTGTGTAAGTCAGGGTTGTGTGTAAAAGAGGTCAGATTGATAACAAGATGCGGGAGTGAAGAAAATACTACAATAAAAGTGTTATTAACTAAGCCTCATTTTGTTAGACTTATTTAAAGTGTGTCTATTACAACAATAACAATTGGTAAAATATTTTTAATCGCACAGATTTGTCATTGCTAGTCTAGATCTATTACAATTTTAATTACATGACTGATTCAAACTAACTAACACTTCGTCAAGCTTTGTTTTTTCTCCTTATTTTTATTTGGAATGAAAGAAATTTCTAGCTAAATGAAATGTAGAACTATATATGTTTGTGAAATCAGGTTAGTAGGTCAAGCCTAAGTATGAAGGATTACGTCTTACAGAATAAAGTCTGTTACGTTGACGTTTAGTATTTTTCTACGGCTTGCAGTTGCCTTTTTTTAAAAACAACTCCAGCTCTGCGGCCCCCATCATTCACCGAAGAGATCCCCGTGTCGTGTTACTCTCCAGATGGAAATGTCAACCGACCAACCGCAAAAACATAGCATCTTCGGTTGCTAGTGTAAACAACGGTCGTAACGCTTGACACATCCGGTCACACAGAAAGAGAAGTAACTCTCTTGTCACTGCGAGGATCAAACTACGCAGTGAGGGCAAGACGAGAGGAGTTACTTCCCTTCCTGTTTCTTTCTTTCTTTCGGCCAAAAGATGGCAAAGTTGGCTTTTTATCTGCATAGATTTTTCTGTCCTCGGAAAAATGCTTTCATCTTTTCAATTGGTCACTTAAATACTTCAATTTTCGTCCATTCTCGAAAGAAACACCTCGATCATTCATTATTAATGCCGGCAATGGTTGTGGCATTTTCTAAACAGACCCCCCCCCCCCACCCCCAGACTCCCTATCTCCTGGATGTTTAAAGAGGAGGAGGTGGCGAAAGTCCCACACTGACCACTGCGCGTTGACCTCTTCCGGAGTGCGGTGTCGCAGTTGATTATAAAGTTAGCACAGCATCCCCTGGACATCCCGGCGATGACCGCAAGGTCTGTACGGGACTGTCCGCGGCAGGGGGGCCTCACTGGTCAAGAGTTGTCTTACAAATCTTTTCTGGGCTACGAATCCAAACATTATTCGCCCTGTCCAGCAAGAGAGGTGAATGCTAAAGGTGTGTGTGTAAGCAGGGGGGGGGGAATCTTAATTAATTTGACGCGTTCAAGGGAATTAACTTTCCTTTTCCATTCCTTTTCAGGAGAATTATCTGCCCCTGGTGAGTTTTTGTGGAAAAAAAAGATGTCTCCGCCTACCTTGTTGTGTTAGATGTTACCAGGAGGGGGCGCCTTTCAGCATTCTTGCACTCCCTCCCTCTCTCCACACATTTACACTCTCTCCATCCTACCCCACACCCTTTCTTTATTGTTGTCTTTTTAATGGGGCGAAATTTCGGGGGGGGGGGGGAAACGCTCCCCCTCTTGAAAAAGTCCGGGACATATCGGTCAATTGAATGACCATGACGATAATGATTGTGCGGGCTGACAACTGTTTAAGACAGCTAAAGAGCTCGACTGGACGAACGCCCGAGACCGGACAAGGGGAGTGCGGAGGGTCAGCAGTGACAAAAAAGTGTTTATTGACCAGTGAATGGGTTCTGACTAGATTAATTGGAAAGCCGCTGTGGACACAGTGGGCTTCAGAAATCCTTTCCACCCCTCCCCCCCCTTTTTTTTCGGATTTGTCCAGGTCACAATTTATGGTTCCTCATCTCAAAGCAGAAAGTGACTTCTGATATTAAAGCATGATGGGAAGGGAAGAGTAGCGGGGGATACATCTCCAGGATCCACTGGTAACTGTTAGTTAGGATCTCTAATGGTCAGCCTTGTTTAAACTGTCCCCCTTCCCCCCTCCCCCCCCCCACATTTCTACCTTATGCTTTGCTAGACATCCCCAGAGGATGAACGAACATCTTCTGAAATCTACTTTTGGAAATAAAAAGAAAAATATAAAATACTAGTCGACCGGCGGCATAGCATACGCCGCTATTTTGCAGGACAGGCCTTAGGCATTGCAACATATGCGACCGCAGTGGGTACCGCACTTTCTTTGGACCCGTGCTAATTTTTTGGGTGTATAAATTATTAAATTAAACCATTTTATAACATATAAAAGATTTCCGGCAGGCCTCTTGATTTACCAGGAGCCCCTGGGAATCTCCTGAAATGTTATTAAATAAAGGCCTACGAAAAAGTCCTGGAAATCTCCGGAAATTAATAAAATCTTTTATAAAGTAAAAGTAAAGAAAAAAAATATCCGGAAATATATAGATAAAAATTGAAAATGGAAGTGAGATTAAAAGAGGGAAGCTAGAAGGATATGAACATGAAGCCAGTGACATTATTATTTTAACGTAATTTGTGATATTAATTAAAGTACTTCTAAAGTGAAACCTGAGAGTAGACTCTATCTGTGTATTGTCGTTCTCGCTTGAACTTTTGAACTTGAAGAAGAGAATTATATACACCACTTTCATTCACAAAATAGTAGTTAAATTTGTAATAGATCTTGAACAAACAATTACAAATCTGAGCGATTAGAAATACTTTTATCAACCACTGAGTTCAAGCTTGTGGGCTAAAGCCTTTTCTGGCTTCTTGGCCCAACGCCACTCTTCTAGTGAAGAGCTTGTGAATATGTAAGGTTATCTGTTTCAATGACATCTCTCAAGTAGTATTTATTTCCCTTATTTCAAAATCAAATAAAATAATTAATCCCCGACAATTAATTAACTAACAGTTTTAATTTTTTATTTTAATTGATTCATGTATGGCAGGTTCAATAAATAATTGCGCAAAGTTTTAACTTGATCTGACTATGGGAAACGGGAGAAAAACGAGTTTAAACTTTTTACTAGACGGACTGACAGACTGACGGACAGACGGACTGACGGACAGACGGACTGACGGACAGACAGACTGACGGACAGACGGACTGACGGACTGACGGTCAGACGGACTAACGGACAGACGGACTGACGGACCGACGGGCTGAGTGAGTTGATATTAGATTCGCTTTCTAAAAACAAAATTTCTTTTACATTACTAAATATTTGTAAGAAAATAACTACTCTGACATTCTGCCGATGTACCAATGGATGGTGGAGGTAGCTGCAAAACTTAATAAACAGAACTAGCTGGAGGTCTATATATTTTGACTTTGTGGTAGAGTTGAATGTCTTGTGGTAGATTGACTTGATACGGCTTGTGATAACTACATTGATAGATAGTTACAATTAGTTACAAAGGCTATATTTATCAAACGTAAGAACGAGTGGTTGGGTGGTAATGCATTGGATCACCGAACCGAAGAGCCTGATGTTCAAATCCTGGAGTAGAGTGGATTTGAATCTTGTTGTAAGTATATAAAGTTCAGGCAATTATGATATGACCCAAACAGCTCCATTGATCCCTTAAAAAATGTGTGATTTACAGAACATTTTGCTTCGTTTAAAAAACACTAGTCGACCGGCGGCATAACATACGCCGCTATTAGCAGGCCAGGTCTTATGCACTGCAACATATGCAACCGCAGTGGGTCCCGCACTCCAAAAATGAGAATAGACGCAACATACAAAATTACAATTTTAACATTTTGCTGCCAATTTGCAGATTCCAAATGACAATGTATAAACAAAATAATTAAAGCACTAAATGATGGACACAGGAGCTTCCTAAAAATTCCGGAATTAAAAATCCCAGTCTTCACCAAGACTCGAACCTGGGACATGTCGATTCGTAGGACAAGCGCTTCCTTTAGCACCACGCGTTTGTTGGCACTAGAGAGTAAGATTTGTATTTTACATGAGTGTGCGTTTGTGTCTTTGTGTGTGTTTGTAATAACTTAAAGATAATACAAGATTTCTTTGAACTGATCATCTCTATTTACAGATTTGGGGTTAAACTCAGTCCCAATGTTGTAAATATTTTTTTTTGTCATAAATATCTCACCTATGAAATGTTACAGATTGTTAATTATCCGCAACAGCTTCCTTTCCCACCTTTTGTCTCCGCCTTTCCCCAATTTGTCACGCACCTCCCCGCGTGTCCGCCTCTACACAACGTGTCTGTTTCATTTAATTTCATTTTTTTGTGGTCATAGTCGTATCCGTTTGGTAACAGCAGCCCTAAGTCGCTAGTACATAATTTTCCATAAGGCGCCCCTCGCCACCATTCACGCACTCCCCACCCTTTTTTTTTTTCTCTCCCTCGTCTCCCCCCGCTAGATACGCATTCATCGGGAAATCCCGATCTCACATCTCCCGCAGACGATAGATGATAATTACAGACGTACAAATGATAATTGTCATCATGATAATAAAGCATAAAAAGGGTGGGATGTGTAGGGGGGGAGGGGTAAAGTTGACCGGGAGAAGGGGGGGGGAGGGAGCTTATTTCATCAGCTGTTAGTAATTCACACGGCGGTGGCATATGCTTCTAAGGCGCTGTGATGGGTGCATCCGGAGCGGGGGGAGCATTCATTGTCCGGAGTCCAACCAAAGAAGGGGAGTGTTCATTGTAGATCATCAACAAAACTTACACTGTTTAAATCCGTAATTTTCTTAAAAGGGGGGCGAAGGGAGGAGACCGCGAGAGAAATGAGGAGAGGAGAGTATAGAAAACGAAACAAAACGAGAATGTCACCGGGGTGAGGCGCCCAGCAGGTGGCGCCGCGGACTGAGATATTTATCAAACACTTTTATTACAAAAGATTCTTTTTTCTTTTTTTTTTTAAATTCCAGTCCGTCTAACAAACAAGGGGACACTATGTAATGTGCAAGAAACGAATGAGGAGTAAACAATTCTCTCCCTTTCTCCCCATCCCCTTTCAGATTACCGTCTCCCTCTGTCTCTATTTTCCTTTTGAAACAGGTGTTCCGCCCCTGATACTACCCCCAATTCTCTCGTTAAAGTTAGTTTGAATCAGTCATATTTGGAAATACTAAAAAAAAGAAAATATTATAAGACCACGAGGCCGGCCTGAATTCGTTGGCTGGATGTCAAATGTCACTTGTCATTTTGTGTAGAATTAGAGCGAGAGCAAAGCGAACCCAATTTCTCAATATCGGGATGCGTATGGTTCTGGCGAGGCACGGCGCCCCCAGGGGCATTTTTAGGATTCCCCCCTTTTTTTGGCGTGTTTCGTTTATTTCTTCAAGTGAAATTAAAGTTTTTGTAATATTGTTTTCAGCGCTTGTGTCTGGAGTTGTTTACCTTAGCAACCAATGTTACAATAGACCTTTGCAGGTGTGTGCTAAGGTAGCCACAGGGCGGCTTTCAACGATGTTCTCTTGAAGTACCCTCCTCCTCCTTTATCCCTCTCCCAAAAAAAAGGATACATTAGGGCGTCCGTAGAAAGGTACCTAACCAGCCCACCTACTCAGTGCACCAAAAACGCAAGCATCTATAATAGCCTATTGTTACGATGGGATAGGGTCGAGAATACAGCTCAGGATTATCCAGAGTTTAAATTCGATACCTAATATCTTACTGAATGCTGGGATACTTGTTAGGTAATTTGTACCATAATTTCTTTTCACGAAAAAAATAGTTTAAGCCATTCAAGCAGATATCATGAACAGACTGAAGAATACACCGTACATCTTTCTATCTTCTTAAATATCACAGAAGTTACTTCAAAAAAACTAGATAAAAACGTCATATGTTATGTTCAAATCTTTTTTAATTTTTTCAGAATTTGGTTTGAAAAATTGATTACTTTTGAACCCTGTAATAAGCTTATCTGTATAGAGTCTGTAGAATCAAAGGTTATCGCAACGGAAATAAGATAAGACAAGATCATCTTTTTGTCTAAACAAATTTGACTACAATAAGTAGGCCTATTATTCATCTCATCTTGTTACTATAAAAATATTAAAGTGAAGTGCAAATACAGTATATAGAAAAAACAAGAAAACTATTTGTCCAATTACTTCAAAAAAAAAAAAAAGCTGAGCTTATGTTGAGTTAAATTATATCTATATATATATTGAATCATTAATGTGTTGGGTGATTGCTAGATCTAGTTGAGGCAAGGAGTGTAGATGATCAGGGGATAACCTAGGATTTTTTTAATAGTTTGGGGGACCGGGGGGGATTAAATTATTTTGGGGCCCCTGCATTTTGCGTAATATTTAATTTTTACTGTAAAAAAAACAACACTTATATGGGCTGAGGAGGCCCCGGGGATTTTCAAATTCTCCCCCTCCTCCTTCCACCCTAGCTACAAGCGGTCTGTTCGTATATTGTCCACATAGACATAAATAAATATAGACTGGAAAAAGGAAGCAAATTCATGTAACTTGAAAACGTATATCTATTGAATTTGGATTTCCCAATTATGAAAATATAAAAAATTGCATGATCTTCAGTCTTAGAGATTAAACAAATTTATAGACATAAATTAAAGAACACAAAATTGCAATTCACACATTTTCATTTCATAAAACTTTCTTATTTGCCAGTCTATATTTATTTATGTCTATGATTGTCCATCAATCTTCTCTAACCTACTTCCATTGTAATATTTAAATGTACTGTCGCGTCACAAACGAAAAACCCCGTTTAAACCCAACCTCTACGCGTCTTACTAACGAGTCATTGCACATGAAATTAATTTGCAATAGATCGCTTGACTAAAAATAGTAAATGTGTAAGATTGGAAATATCTTTATGTCTTGCTAGAATGTGATTTTAAACTTGAGCCTCCACGATGGAAGGCCGACCTGTGAGCCACTGAGCTATTCAATTACTTATAGAATTAGAAGTTTTTATATTGTATAGTCAGTTTAAAAAAATAAATTACATAACGACCTAATTATCCACATGAGACTTATCTTCCCACAGCTAAGTACACTGGTTTAAACTTTTCCGAACAAACTATTAAATATATATACTTGTGGGGGCGCGGTGGTCGAGTAGTTAAGCGCTTGGCTTGCGAACCTGACGTCCTGGGTTCGAATCTCAGTCAAGACAGGGATTTTAAACTTCTGGATTTTTAATGCACCCCTGAGTTCAACTAACTCTAATGCGTACCTGACTTTAATTGAGGAAAGTAAAGGCGGTTGGTCGTTGTGCTGGCAGCATAACACCCTGCTCGTTTAAAGATGACATTAACATCGTCTTCCCAATAGATCGCAAAG
>JADKLZ010030630.1:0-18110 GCA_021533235.1 Biomphalaria straminea | reverse complement strand
ACTAAGACTAAGTTTTGTATCCCAGACCTTATGTTTACTAAGACTAAATTTTGTTTTCCAGGCGTTTTGTGAACTAAACTGTTTAGCCACAATCACACAAAAAAACAGAAACAAAACACAAACTCGGCCACACAAAGCCACATATACGCAAGCACAGGCATAAGTACAAACACAAACACACAATCATGCTTCGACTTTAATTTAATGCCGACTTTCCTTGACATTATAACATTAAAAAAAATTAATTCCGCAATTGAAACCAAAAAACAAATTATCTGTCCTCTCACTTTCAAACACTTGCACAAAATAAGTTTTAGTCAAACACACATAGACCACTTACATCTACACAGATAGTCCCACATCCCAAAACATGTCCATGAACACACAAACAAATGTAGACTCATCTTTTCTTATTACGACAAAGAAGTTATAAATAAAACCAAGTCAGAAAATTTATATTGTTAAATAACAAAATATCCCTTTCAAAATACCCAAAATCTCTGAGACAACGCGCACACTGCTTCACTCTTCTACACTAGTCTGCACAAATCAAAACCATAAGTTCATCAAAAGAACAGCAGTCAAGAATAAAAGAAACATTGTGAAGAGTCTCGTGTAAATCATCATCTCTTCTCTTCAACATATTCTGATAATCAATAGGCTTCCAACTCTTTTTTTTTTTTTTTTTGTATTCAAAAGAGGCCGCAACAAAATTGCACTTTAACCCCTAGCGTGGCCCACGTAGACAATAACGCCTTCACATCTACGCCTGAGTGCACATACTCACTGTGCACAGCTCAAGCGCTCACAAGCAGAAGAACAAAAGAGAAGAACTGTTGAATTCAAAAGTAGAAAGCCAGTTCGATAAACCTACGGTCAGAGAATAGAGAGAGAAAGCAAGAGCGGGTAATTATAGTTTAGTGTGTGTGTTATTTTTCTTGCTATTAAATTATCTGCTCTTGACATTTTGCATACTTATTGAATTATCATCTTGTTGAAGTTTTTTTAAATGCCTAAATATACAGAGCCAACCACCATTAAGTCGTAGAACAATGCACATTTGAGTACATGGCTGTGTTACACTTTGTCTGAAGCATTTAAAGTTTTAAATTGGGGAAATTACGTCAGAGATAATGCATGCCGGGATAGATACAGAAAGATAAAGACAGGCTATAAGAACCTAGCTTGTACATTAGTTCTTACAGAAAGCACATTCAGTATTTAAGATGTCAAGTTTGTGACATGTTGTTTTCCATTTTTAAACCTAGCCAAATCTTTTTTCACACACTTACCACCGTGTGGCCGTTTGCTTCTGCCCTTTTTTTTTTACAGCAATTTATATTAATTAATATAGACGAATTGGTGGCTGAGTCGTAAAGAGCTTGAAGGGTCCCTGGTTCGAATCCTGGGGAAGACAAGGATTTTGAATTTCGGGATTTTGTATGGAGTCTCTGTGTCCACCCAACTCTGATGGGTATCTGATATTAGTTGGGAAAAGTAAAGGCGGTTAGTCGTTGTGCTGGCCACATGACACCATTGTTAACAGTGGGCCACGCAAACAGATGACCTTCACATTACTGCCCTATAGACCACAAGGTCTGAAACGGGAACTTTACTTTTATTTTTACTTAAAGACCTCTATAGCGGCTAACATCGATTTTATAAACTTTTTATAATGACCAATACCAAACAATTGTGAACATATTTATTGAAAATTTACTCATTCTTAATTTCTAAATACGCTCCTTGCAGTGTAAGACATCAACAAAGATTATCCACTCTTATCCGATTTTGGTTATTTTTGTTTTAATTCAGTTAGAAGTTTTCTTTCCTTTTCCCACATAGCGTCGACATAGATGTTAACTTATATATTACAGACGTTACTTCAAAACAGAAGATCACATCCTACGCATTCTATGTGTCAATCTACTCGTGCATGTTAATCAATGACGTTGTTAGGGAAACAATCATAGAATGCAGGGGCGGACTGGCTATATGGGCATTCGGGCAAATGCCCGGTGGGCCGGTATCCAAATGGGCCGGCAGGACCACAGCAAGAATCTTCTTTTTTGAAATCACGTCTGCATTTTATAAGATAAGGGCCTCATGGATGCCACTATTAAATTGTTAAATGTTTTAAAGTATTCCTTTTTCAGGGGAAGTGGCCTCTGAGTATGAGCGAAGTAATTTCTTAAAAATCTCCACTAAGGTCTACTAATTTAATACATTTTCCGAAATAATGTAGAATCCTGCATCCGCAAAGCTTCATCCTTTAAGGGCCTGTACACTTTGCGATTAAAAAGCAACAGAAAGCCTTTATTCCTTATAACGACATAGTGTTCACTGTAAGCTTGTGTACAGCTGACGGTCGATACCTTATCATATTTAACTTAAATATTTTGAGGACAGGTACTCTAGCCCTAGAACTGGACATCAATTAATCATATAATGTACAATTTATGGGCCGGATGGTATAGAAATGCCCGGGTCGATTTTGATACCCAGTCCACTCCTGATAGAATGTAAGTTCGGCCTGAGACGCCTGAGACCCACATCTTGTGGGAAGCGTGGTCGAGAGGCTAAGTGCGGCTTGAGCTTGGCTTGCTTGGCTACCTAGAAGGGCAGAGTTGTGTTTACTGAGCGCCCAAAGGCAGCACGGGAAACCAACTCCTAGATACCCCCTCCCCCCCCCCCCACTGGTCCACAAATGAGCATGCTAAAAGCATGAAAGTAGCGCTATATAAAAGCTATAATAATAATCTAAATGTATACTTGGCGTGTCTAGGTAATTCCAAATTCATTGTTTCAGAAGTGTAAAGGTACATCCAGGTCAAATACGATTTCTTATGTTTACAGAAAGAGCTATCATTTCAAATATACTTATGTTCAACGAGAGAAAATGATTTGTTTTCAAACAAATTTAATTTCAATATCTTAAAAAGATTGGATCTTGCTTGGCTACAGTGACTTCTACTTAATTTAAACAGAAATTTTAATCTAATGGCCGAAAACGCGTTACCTGTTTCTTTTGACATCAGGGTAGTTTTATCATAAAAGTGTGATCTAAAGTTTATTAAAAAATATGATCGGATAGTGTTTCAAGCTTTTAAAGAGAAACGAAATAAAAGACTGCCAAGATAAATATTCTAGAATATACGAATTAAGATAGCTGAAAGACTCTTAGTATTCTTCTGTACCATTGTATCTATAAAATTATTCCTTTATCTAAGTACATTGGAATCCATATACATCGAGCTCATGCATATCGAAATATGTTCACTTCTTTGTTATTGCTTTTTCTTCATTGTCTTTATTGAATACAAAATCAAATATTTTCCTGGCGCTGTACGCATTTTCCACACACAAACTCAATACAGTGGATTTGGAACTTCCCTAATCACTTAACAAGCTGCTATGGTTCGATTTCTAGCATCGATTTGTGTGTATATATATCGTTTTACATCATGTACAGGCGCTAGTAAAACAAGGTCAACCTACTCAACAGGGGTGTAGCTAGGAATTTTCCACCGCTTTGGGGGCCCCTGCATTCCGGGCAATATTTAATGTTTAATGTAAAAAAAAAACGTTCACCTGGGGGGCCCCCCTCAAGTCGGAGCCCGGGGTGATTTTCAAAGTCTCCCCCCTCGTCCCCCCCACCCACCTAAGCTACGTCACTGCTACTCGAGACAGGAAATATCTTCCAACTTCAATGCCTAAAGGAAGAGTCACGGTTTGCAAATGTCACCTGTGGCAGCATCTGTGTATCAAGGATTGGGCTCTTTAGTCGCACAAGAAGTTGCAATGGTAAAAGAACACAGATAAGCGCTAATGGCGTATTCTGTATAGTCGTGCTTTGAGAAGTTCAAAGAGAGGCCGAATGACATCCCACACACTCCCCCCACACACACCTTTCCCTCACAGCCTTACACACACACGCGCACACTTTTTCTTTTGTTTTACGTTTCTTATGTATTACATATTAGCCAGATTTTTCCTCGGGATTTGAACCAGTCGCCATCGAGACGACAAACCAGAGCGCATACCACAAGACCAATCAGCCATCTATATATGATATATATTGATATATATACAATATGCACTATGTTGTACAAATAATCATAAGTCTCTGTATCGGTAAGTTCTTAATTATAAACAAAAAAGGTAGAGTTAATTTCTTAAATTCCAAATCATTTCAAGAAAAAATAAAATCTCTTACAATTGAAACAAAAGAATAAAAT
This sequence comes from Biomphalaria straminea, assembly GCA_021533235.1. Lineage (NCBI taxonomy): Eukaryota > Metazoa > Mollusca > Gastropoda > Planorbidae > Biomphalaria > Biomphalaria straminea. The sequence goes on along the minus strand of JADKLZ010030630.1, from coordinate 13,872 downwards.
AAAACTATGTCTACCAATAATGGACAAGTTATTTCCCTTATTCCGATATCAAACAAAATAATTAATGACCAGTAATTAATTGACTAATTGAGTATCTTGTATTGATTCATGTTTTGTGAATTAAAAATTGTTCAAAGTATCACCTTGATCGGAGAATGCATGAAGGAGCCATAGCATTAACAATTATCAAAGGCGACTAAACCCGACAAATTTAGCCATATCTGTGAATACTGAAGCATTAGTTTTTCTCCTTGCTATTAAACAAAATAATTAATAACCAGTAACTAATAGTCTAATTGGTTACTTATTTTTTTTAATTGATTCGTGTATTGTCTCTGACAGTGATAAATTGTGCAAAGTTTTTAACTTGATCAAAGAATGGGTGTGGAAGTAATAATGTGTACACGCTTTTTACCAGACAGACAGACAAACAGAGTGAGTTGATAAAAGCTTTATAAAAACTACCTGTTTCAAGAAAGCTATTTTAGAGAAAGGCCTTATTTCTATGAACATTGTGAGGGGAAGAAAAATGTCACATAAAATACACGATGACATGCTCACGTTTTACGTTTTTAGTAGAAAGAGATGTAAATGTGTAGATAATCGATATTATTTCGTCATGTCTAGTGTTGAAGTGTAAATCGAACTCTGATAAACTCTAAGGGGTTATTTGTTCCCTGCCAGTTCGAATTAAACGGATACTTTTATACACAGATCTGACCTCCCCCTCCCCCACTTTTGTTTTTCCCCACCAACTTTTCCCTGTATGTTTGTGATTTCATTTCCTAAGATTTGTTAAAACCACTGAACAAAACCATTTCGTGTTGCTGTTGCTGGTGTGGTGTCGTGCAACATCTCGCAGAGGAGTCGTTGTGACCGCCAGCGTATGTTTTGACCAATACTTTCGGTGTTATTCAGGAAGATAGTCTGATATCTTGTTCTAAATAGAAACATTTAATATGGCAGATGTTGGTTTCTTTGTCTCAATAATATGTCGGTTCTTATGTCTCAATAAGAAGTCAGTTCTTATGTCTCAAAGAGATGTCAGTTCTTATGTCTCAATAAGATGTCAGTTTGTATGTCTCAATGAGATGTCAGTTCTTATGTCTCAATAAGATGTCAGTTCTTATGTCTCAATAAGATGTCAGTTCTTATGTCTCAATAAGGCAGATGTCAGTTCTTCTGTCTCAATAAGGCAGGTGTCAATTCTTAAGTCTCGATAAGGCAGGTGTCAATTCTTAAGTCTCATATTTCATTGTACTTTGTTCCTGAGTCATAACCAGTAGCTTCATTATTTTTGAACACACCTTTTTGCCTTCTGTAGATTTCCTTATATTCCAGGGAATGGATCAACAAAATGGATCCGATCGTCTATATTTTATACATCCTTGAGATCGATAACACGATGAAGCTGGTGCATTTAAATTTATTGTAGCATCAAAGTGCAAACACACACACACACACTCACACACACACACAGCAAAGTGTGTTTTTTTTCACGCTACGTAAATATTTTTAACACGATTTTAAAAAAAAAGAAAAAGACAATTTCCCAACCCCGTGGATAACCTTCAGCATCGCCTTTCGCCCTCTTCGCAATAGGCGCGCGTTGAGTTCATGTCCTTACAAATACTGCAAAGCAAACACTATCTGGAGAAGCACAGAGGCCAAGATCTCCCCCCCCCCCAGCAAATGATATTCTCTATGTACATGGAAGCAATTATCTTCGGTATCGATGTAAGACATTAAGACACGAGGGGAAAAAAAAAACTGTCTTGTGTCTTTGTGTCCAAAGAAATGGGGGGCGGGCGGCCTTGTGCAGAGCAAACTTCCATTCGCCCTCAAGTGTTTGTTTAAAAGTAATTATTTTGTGCGTGCATCAATGTGAAATCGCAGCCACTTAGAAGTGTTAATAGGGGAAGGAAAATATAGAGACGTAATATCCAACAACTTGCATATAACCGAATATTTGCTTACAATGCCAAAACTTCAGATAAGGACACTGGCGGTTTGTCAACAAGATTTTTAAAAATCTGTTCAGACTTATGTGACGAAATAAATATAGATTTAAGAGATGCACAGTAGGTTTATATTCTTCCCACTCTTAAGTTTCTTCCGGCCGGAAATCACGTAGCCTACATTGGGGCTTAGCATAGGGTTAGGGTTTTCAACACTGGGTTATAAACTTATTTTAATCATAAATCTTAGTAGCGATCATTCGTAATTATTTTTTTTTCCATTAATACGTCTTTGAAAACAAAGTACTGCTTTAGAAATTGTTAGTCAAATAGAACTTGGCCTGTCTTGTCTTATATCTACGCATTCTTTAGCAATAGTAAGTAATAATGAGATATAATTGTACTCTATACTTAATATAGATTTTTTTAATTTATAAATTTAAATAACTAAATCGTCGATTTTTTTTAGGCTACGAAAAGAGTTAAGACTAGGTTAGAACATTTTACACATATTTATAGCAACAAAAAAAAAAAAGATTAAAGTAACAATAAACATTACCTTAATGTGTTTGTGTGTCATTACAAATCAGGGCTAGGACAGATTAACTTCCGCCCAAGCCATTAACCGAAAAATCAAAAGCCGAGAGTTAACCAGTAAAACGTTGCAACTTTTCAAACTGGTAAAGTCGCAGGTGCAGAATCCACCCACAGACCTGGTGATTATTTCCCAGGTAACAGCATTGTCATTTCGTTCAGAATTGTAGATCGATCTGCATCTGTTCAATCAGTCCCTATTTCCCGTGTGTTGTGTGCTCCACTTTTTCCATTCTAAAATTTTAATGTACAAAGTGCTTCTCGCTGTGTTCATTAAATGAAAGTTTTGTAATCATCCTGTTTGTTATTTTTTTACATTTGCTCACTTTCTAGTTTGTTTTTTTTTTGAGGCGTGTTTGTTTGTCTGTCTGTCACTGGTGAATTAAGATTATTAAAGTCTGGAAGCTAATTAAAATTCATTATTTGGAATGTTTTTATTGAAAAGTGGGTCTATAACACATTTCCTATCAATAAAGCATTCATAGGCTTTGGACCCATGAGCATTACAAAGAATATATTTCCATGTATGTAGCTTTCAGAATAAATGGTATTCTATATCTAAGTATTCCTACATCTCCACCTTTTCCTTTAATCTGCTGGACCGTTGAGACATTCACAAGATCTGTTGACGATGTCTTTCATTCCTCTCAATCTATTGCCTAGAATAGAATCTCTTTCATTGGTAGGCCCGTCTATTCTTTTATTTTGTCTTCCCATCGCTTTCTCTTCTCCTTTTTCCTGGTACTGTTCTCTGAAGGAGGGTTTTAGCGAGTCATGTGGACCCTGTGATAGAGTTTTAGCTTGCGTTTTTTTTACAGTAGTTAACAGTTTATCGTGGGGTCCAATTGCAGTACAAATCCTGTCTCTAATCTCTTCGTTTGAGATGCGATACCTATGATATTTCTATATCCTAATTCCATTGCTAGGATCCTCCTCTCTAGTTCTGCAGTCAGCGGCCAAGATTCGCATGCATATAAGAATGTGGCCATGTATTACACATTTGTATTCATTTTATTCCACATGACTGCTTTGTGATTGGTTCATTTCTTGTGGCCGTACGACAAAAAAAAAAACTCTATTGTGAAAGCACACATTTAGTCACGTATGCTAATGAACCCAAGGCGCCGTACGGAGACAGTGGAATGTCAGTGGCAAGTATGGCTGTTTCAGAGTACCGTACTGCCATTTCACAGTCTCGGCGTTATATGAAAGGTCTCGTGAACTTCTTCACACAATAAGTCGTTCGACAGAAACCGTGCAATGTGCAAGGACCCTTAGTCTTTAGGCAATATACCAAATGCTACTCAAACACTGTGATTAATGATTCTCTTGTAGTTTAATATCTGTTTTGAAAGTTGATCAGCTATCAAAGTGCGTCCGTTACCTGTTACCTGTTACCTTTCCCTTAGTCTGGTGGACCGTTGAGGCACCAAGCAAGACCTGAAGACCGTCTTTCTTTCTCCATTCCTCTCTATCCTTTGCCCTGTTTAGAACCTCTTTCAATGGTAGGCCCTTCCATTCTTTTATGTTGTCTTTCCACCGCTTTCTCTGTCTGCCTCTTCTTCTTTTACCCAAAATGTCAAGGCTCTTTCTTTCCACTATACTTCAGTGCTGAATAGTCTACTAAATGTACTCAGTGCAATACCATAATGAAACACATATGACGATAAAATAAGGATTCAACGAACAAGTTTATTATATTTACAGTAGGATAAAACAGGCTCAGTCCTGCCAAAATGAAATATGCAACATGCATTACAATATCATAGCTCAGTATCTCATAGACTGAATAAATAACTACACTGAAAAATAACTCCCTCAAATATACAATAACCAAAGTCCAACTGTCCTGGACTAGGAACAAAAACCACTCCGGTCTATTATGTGTTACCTTTCATTCAAAAAAACATCTCACCAAAATAAACTTAAACATAAACAGGGAACACCCTGGAGGAAGATCTTTGCGAGTCCCGAAGATCTTGTTATATGGCCATACATACTTAGAAATATGTTATGTTGGTTTAAAAATAAATTTATTAGAGAAGCTATGGGTGACCCAAACGAATTCATCTCCAAGTCCGAATATATTGTTTGTGAGCAAAAGGAGGGTATGATATTACACGAGGCACGTCTCTCTCAAAGACTAAATGAAAATGAAAGCAGATTTCTTTGTAATAGCCCTAAGAGTTAAGTGTAAGACTCGTGGAACTCTCAGCTTATGTAAGCTTGCCTGCATCTGCATGTCTTAATAAACTTCTGCTGGGCAAGATCCAAGCAGTTGTAAATTATTACATCCTTATTATCGACGGCTAGTATCCCTAGAAGCTCGGATTAAAAGGGAGGTCAAAGGCCGACAGCAACGGGGAAATTCAACTATATGTTAGAAATGCCACATCAGCCGTTTAGGTGTTCGCTACAAAAAAAAAAGAGCCATTGAGGAACAGTTTGTGAATGTGACATGTTTGTTGTGACTTTCTCCCATCCCCGCCTTAGGCACCCCAATAGGGCTCTTTCTATTCACCTAATTGTCTCCTTCAAAGACCGTTTCTACCCTAGTGCCACCTAGTGGCACGTTGAGACTGAGAATCATGGCCCGGGTCAAGTAGTTTCTGAACGGAATGAAAAACGCTCAGAATCTTAGAAACAAACAAGATCGTGAAATGTTTGTTTTTAGTTTTGTAAAGACTTCAAACTGCCTATCAAAAATTAAAAACAAAGATCTAAAAACCTTGCTGTACACTGGAACAAAAAATCTTGTGTTGAACAAAGAAACAAAAATGCCTAGAGTTACCTGCACTTCTATTGTTGTAGATTTAAAAACCAAAAAAAAACAAGATTTTACGTCTGGAGCGGGTCTATCAATGTCCTTGAATACAATGGCCCAAAGATTTAAGAAGAAAATAAAAACCTGACAGAATGTAACACACAATAAAAACAGGAATGCACTCAGAGAGGGAATAAAAGTAACGAAAAGTTTCCATCGTAAGGGTATCATATATTTTTTTATAAGCCAGTACAATGAAATAACATTACCCCGTTACCGACGATTAAAAAAGGTGTCTTGTCAAATGATTAGCCACTTAAGAGTTTAAGCAAAACTTGGGTCAAGGTCTTCAAAGCTGAGTCATAATGCAAGTGTCCTCTCATTAGAGCCAGAAATGTTAGAACTTACTCCAGCAGGCCATTTAATATAGGACAAAGAAAACTCAAAGTTCAACGATTGAAACATCAGACAAGTTTAAAGAAAATGAGAGACTACATTGGGACTTACGAAAGATAATATACACTTGACACTTAATTTAACGAAAAAAAAAAAAAAACAAGATTATTATAATTATAATATAACTAGTTTTAAAACTCTCAAAGGAGGGTAGATGGGCAAGGAAATCAGGAGACGTTATGACAACAAACAGAACCGATGGTAACAGTTATATACTGAAGATTAATAAGAAAAACAATTTTAAAAATACACTTTCTTTAAAGACAATACCTCCATTATAAAACTCAGCACACAAAGGAAGCGTGGTCGCTTGAACTTGGCTTGGCTACCAGAGGCGTCACTAGGCAGGTGCGGGGGGTGCGGTCCGCACCGGGTGACACCCGATAAGGGGTGACACCCAAGTGTAAAAAGGGACTTAAAAAAATAATTAAAAAATACCAACTTTAAAATGTGACAGAAGCAAAATCATAAAGCTTAGAAATTGTTGAATAAAATTATTCTAAATGGGAAAACATCAATAGCAAGATTTTCTTCACCGATAAATAGTGGACATATCCACAACGAGAAACTCGAGAGAAGACGGAAGAACATTTATCAGGCTTTGAAATTAGGAACATTTTGGGAGCAGGACTTTAGCTTCCGAAAATTGACAAGGACGTCATTGCTATGATTGACGTATAGATGGGAAAACAGAGGAACATCTTGTATTATAGATTGCTTACTATCGCATTGTTTCTAGCAAAGAAAAAGTTGGTATATGGTGATGAATTGAAGAAGACTTTTCATTGAACAATGAATTTTTTTTTCTCGGGATTGTGGAAATGTTATCCAAATATGAGCCAGTGCCGAAATAATAACTTAAACGATCGCAAGTCAGCGATGAAAAAAAAAGTTACTTTCCAAGCTTGTACCAAAAATATATAATAAATGTTTTAGCAAACCACTTAAGGGATATACTTATCAGAGATGAGAGACATAAAAGCTGCAAGGTACTCTGGTATCTTGTATTACAGCACACCTAACATAGATCTCTGAAGTTGTAAGATATATTAACAGTAGCAATGGTAATGTTGAAATGACAGAAATGTAGGATATTCCTCTTAATGTGGACCAAATCTGGTTCTGATAATTTAAAACGACTGAAAAGAGATGGGCTTAACATATCGATATGATGAGCTCAGGGACATGGTAATGCAGCTACAATGTCAAGGATTCATGAAGACGTGCAGGCAGTAATAAATGAAGAACATAAAAGAAACTTGAATGGATGTCTACATCATTTACTTAAGCTATGTGGTCCGAATTCTTAATAGGAAATATTTTCTAATTATACTTTCTTGGTTCTCTAGAAAAAGGGTTTTCTTTCTTTGCCACTAATACTAATAGATAGGATAATATAATTAATGATAGCGTTCCATATGGACAAATCGCTGGTATGCTCATGGTGTTGCTGTTAGACCCATGAATGAACGATTTTATGAAAGTGTGACGCGAAAATCATTGCCGTCTCTCTGAAAAAACAAACACTAGAGGCGCAGCTCAAATATGATTGCCAGCTGTCTGTGAATACACGCATAACCTTTATTGCTTGACTTTCTTATTGGCAGATGTACTCAAAAAAGTAAACTAAACACAAAAGTACCTTCAAATTAAAGTGCTAATTATTTTCAAAGTGGCTCGAGCACTTTAGGAAAGCATGCTCAGTAGGTTTTTAATTTCTTTCTATTTAAAAAATCGTAGATGTTAATGTACGATAATATGTAAGAGAAAAAAAAAACATAATCGATACTCATTTAAACTTTGTGTAGCAGCAATCAACGAACTGTATTATTGCGCAAAAAACAACAACTGAACAACGATAGTTTTTTATTTGAAGAATAATTGAAACGCTGGGGGGGGGGGGTGACACCCTGATTTTACCGCACCGGGTGACACCCACCCTGGTGACGCCTCTGTTGGCTACCTAGAAGGGGGCTCGAGGTTCGACACCCGACTCGGGCAGAGTTGTGTTTACTGAGCGCCTTAAGGCAGCACGGGAAACTAACTCCTAGATACTCCCTCCTCCCCCCTCCCACTGGTCTACAAATGAGATAGGACCAAAGCGCTCTGAGCATGCTATAAGCATGTAAGTAGTACTATTAAAAAAATTTATAAATATTATTATTATGGTTAAATATTTTTAAATAATTAAAAGATGTTTCATTAAACCGGGTATTGCATAATATAGCTACCTACAACGCTGAGTTACGCCATGTTTTTGTTTTATAATTATTGAATAATTCCAATGATAGGCCTTTAAATCTAGACTTATAAAACGATGCGCACAATTTCCCTGAACATTAATTTATAATGTCTTACATTCGCTAATTCTAAAGAGCGATACTCTTGAAGAACGCAATAGTCCTTTCCAAACCGATGTTGGCTCTAGACCTAATTCCAGTTCTCACGCCAAATTTACATTTATGTTTTAGTTTGAAAACTCATAAGTGTCAAACCAGAGTTTTTTTCTCAGCGATATACATCAACTGTTAAATTTCTAGGCAAATCGTTTGAGCCGTTTTTTTGAGATGAGTGTCCGTGTCCAGAAACTATGCAGAGTCCTGAAAGTTTCATGAAGTCCTGACTTATATAAATATATTGTAATAAACAAGAAAAATATTTTAAAATAAATTATATGTGATTATGTAAGGAAAAGAAAGTTTTGTTAGCAATAATGTACAGTTTCGACTTCATCCCTGAATGGGGAGTTGGAGAAATAACTTTTAAAAATGTGTCCCAGACAGACAGACAGAGTGACTTAATATAAGCTTTGTAAACAAGTAAATTAAAAGAAATATTTTTTCTAAACTAAGCTTATAATGAATAAATTGATCTCTCAATATTGCAAGGCTTTCCTTCTCTTTTTCTAATTATAAACTTAATTAATTAATTACCACTAATCGATTAATTAATTGTTTAATCTCATGATTAATTTATCTGTTTTCATCGACACTGAAATAGTTGTGCAAATTTTTTACTCAAGCCGAGGATGGAAAGTGGAAAATGAAAGCGTATAAAAGAATCCACCCAGAAAGACAGACAAACGGACTGAGCTATGTGGGAAGCGTGGTCGAGAGGCTAAGTGCGGCTTGAGCTTGGCTTGGCTTGGCTACCTAGAAGGGGGCTCGAGGTTCGACACACGACTCGGGCAGAGTTGTGTTTACTGAGCGCCCAAAGGCAGCACGGTAAACCAGATCCTAGATACCCCCTCCCCCCCCACTGGTCCACAAATGAGATTGGACCAGAGAGCTCTAAGCATGCTATAAGCATGAAAGTAGCGCTATATAAATGCTATAATAATGTTAAAAAAAAGGTCAATATAGAGAATTAGACAGGAGATAAATTACGAAACAAAAACACGTCATTACAAAAACTTGTTTTGTTTTATAAGTTTCAAATGTTCCTTTAGAACTATAACGTTCTATGCGAAACACCCTATAGCACGCTGGGAAGGCATCTTGACGACAGTCCAAAGCGCAATCCAAACGACCAGACAGATCAATAAGTGATAGCAAAATGTTTGACTATTTTCGATGCACAAATGTATTGATCCTAGAAATATATGATAAGAAGCTGTTGTAAACCTGACAATTCACGTACTTTTATAATAACAAACTTCTTTCAAACTTCAAAGCGAAGATTTCCAACAACAGATAAGTATCACTTTTACAACCATAGCTTTGTATCTCAAGTTGTAAAGAAATCATTATAAAATTATAGTCTTTCATAGTCTCATAATATTTGATTCTAGAACTGTAGTCTTCGGCAGAGACATTGTTGAAATATACAGGTCTGTGAGAGTCTGTGCTACAGCACCAATCTAATAACATTATATCTTCGATTTTAAGTTTTTTATTTTTTTTTAATATGTTTTTGTTTTTAGCGGCCCACGAAAGGGGAAAAGACGCTATTAGTTTTGTGTGGAATGTCTGTCCGTCCGTCCCGTTTAGATCTCGTAAACTACAAAAGATAATGAATATCCGGCATCATAATATTTAGACCATTCAAAGTTCTGACGCAACGGCTACTTTTTTCTTTTTGAAAGCGAAAAATCTATTTTTTAAATTAATAATGCAAGTAGTTTTTTTTTATCAAAATAAAAATTTTTTACAACTATTCACTATTAATAGTAACAAAGATGAGAGGCTATTTATTAAGGGAGATGAATTTGTACCATTTTTAACATAGTTGTGCAAACGGTTTTAGTTGTTTTTGTGAAGAAAAAATTCACTTTTGTATTGTTAAGTTAAATAAGTTCTGTCAAACTAAGTACTATATTTACTAAACAAAATGTTGACGTGAACCGCAGCGCTGCCCCATAGTCATGAAACAAACTAAAGGAATTGTTTTTACGGAAATTAGTTTGAATAAGAGATTGACCCCTTACAAGACAATTAGATCAATTAGATACTCATTTTAAGATATGATTTAGGCCAGATTCACATCTAACTTCACATTCACTTTCACCTATCCCTTGGTCTGCAGGACCATTGGGGCACTACACAAGATCTGTCAACCTTCTTTCTCCATTCTTCTATGTCGTTTGCATTTGACATTATTTCTGAAAATATTGAATCATGCCTTAATACCTGCCTGGGTGGACCACTTCTGATAAAATTTCAATCTGATATTCTTTCTGAAAATATTGAAGCCTGTCTTTTTGCCTACCTAGGTGGATCACTTCGGGGGCCGATTTTAAGTTTGTATTTTCACACAAACTGTCTTTGTAACCTAGGTTATTTTTTTTATCAACTCTGTGTGTCTGTCTACGTGTTGCTTTCTACCTGGTACATTTTTTTTTTGCAAGAGTATGAAGGGGGACAAATTCAACTTATAGTACCACATCAGTCAAGAACAATTTCTTTCCCTTGTTTGCGATACCATATAAAATTATCAATCACTAATAGTTGATTAACTAATTTACTCTAATTTAATTTTTTAAATGCATTTTTGTTTTGGTGTGGTTAAAGAAATAGTTCTGCAAAATTTTAGCTTAATCCTAGATTATGTATGGGAGAGATAACCTGTACAAGCTTATTACCAGACGGACTGAATGATTTGATATAAGCTTTGTAAAACGTAGTAGCGTTCCCTTTCAGATCTTGCTATCTATGGAACAGATGATCTAAAGGTTATCTCTTTCTGTGGCCCTTGGTTAACAAGAGTGTTATGTGGCCAGCACAAAGACCAACTTTAACTCAACTTTTCCTTCACATGTCAGATACCCATTGGAGCTGGGTGAATCCTGAAATTAAAAATCCCAGTCTACACCAGGATTAAGTCTCGGTATATGCATGAAAGGGGAGGCGCGGTGGCTGAGCGGTAAAGCTCATGACTTCTGAACCGGAGGTCCCGGGTTTGAATCCTGGAGAAGACTGGGATTTTTAATTTCGGGATCTTTGGGCGCTTCTGGGTACACCCAGCTGTAATGGGTGCCTGACATTAGTTGGGGAAAAGTAAAGGCGGTTGGTCGTTGTGCTGGCCACATGACACCCTCGTTAACCGTGAGACACTGAAACAGATGAACTTTACATCATCTGCCCTATAGACCACAAGGTCTGAAAGGAGAATTTCGTTTGTGCAGAGCATATATGCTACTTGGAAACTGCGCCTCTTTTTAAAGGAAACACTTTGGTATATTTATTGGTCGACGATGAAACGCATTTCTATCAACAGGATATTATCCAATGCTACCACACTGCGACCACACATATAAATGAAGGTAAGTTTGGTAAAGGTAAATAAGACGAGGATAAATTAGAAAGGTAAATAAATTGAGATAGTGTAAATAAGATGAAGGCTTATAGGATAATGATTAATAAAATAAGATCAAAAATGAAACGTGAATAAGATTTTATATATATGAAATATATAACATGAAATCGAATAAAATGAAGGTAATGAGATGAATGCAAATAAGACTAATGTTGGTGTTTGATCTGACTTTGGATTTGACTTCAATGAATGTCTTTCTGAGCTAAAGGAGTTAAAGTTACTTTTACTTACTCTCCGATCCCAAATCAGTATGCAATATTAAAAACTGAGGATTCACAGTTGACAGCGATATAGCACTGCAATTAAGTAAGTTGTCTGAAATAAAACAAAGCCTTCTGGAAGAGCTAGATTAAGAACTAGTATATTACTATGAACTTAGGAGCAGCAATGTTTTAAACAAGTGGCGAACAAAAAGAAAACTAATACTTATATTAGATCTATTCTGCATAAACATTAAAACAATTTTTTTTCAATGCCTATACAAAAAAATGACCAAAGAGTTTCAATATAAACTACAAGAAATCTTTTCTTACATTGATAAAGACAAAATCATTTAACTTCAGCGGTCTATGCAGTGTGGCTGGGAGGAGGAGGGGGGTGCGCATTATGCCTTCCCTGAGAACGACCTGGCTGCGTTCTCATAAAATAAAAAAACTGTTATATTTGGGTCAAAGCCAAATGCATGTTAAGTGCAGATCGCCATTCTTTTCGTTCATTGCAAGAGGTGATCACATTGTCTGGGAGTCTATGCCCAAGTAATGATTAAGTGGCGTTCAATGTCTGGGGGGGGGGGGGGAGAGGGGAGATTAGATTATAAGGAGTATAAACACATATTCAACTTAATCCAGTGTGTGTGCAGCCATTAATCTGACATTGCAAACCAATGAATTTGTTAATACTTTTCAGACATTGTTTTGTTTCGTCTAATCGTTTTTTTTAATTTTCTTTTGTATTGGAGAGTTTCAGGGTTCAAGTAAAAATATCAAAGACGCTTAATTGATCCTGTTGCCAACTAAATTAAAAAAAAAAAGAAAACTGTTAAAATTCATAGTGTTTTTTACAAAGCTTATATCAACTCGTTCTGTCTGTCTGTTTGTCTGTCTGTGTATCTGTCTGGCGACACCTAATCTCGGATCACGCTGAAATTTCGCACAATTTTTTTTACCTCACAACGCAAGAATCAATTTTAAAAAAAAAATTTGTTAGTTAACTATTGGTAATAAATTACTTTATTTGGTATCTGAAACAAGGGAAAAAATAGTAATTGAAGTGGTGGTATAAACTGAATTAGTCCCCTTTATATTAGGCTGCCGGCTCAGGTTTAGTGAACACAAACATAAAATAGAAACAATAGATGACTGTACAATCTTCCATATTCATAGACTCTTTAGATCTACTAGGAAAGTGGTTACCGCGTTAGCTTGAGAAGCCTCAGAAGGCTTTAACCCACAAGTTCGAAATCAAGTCGTTCCCTTTTTTTTTAAAGCGATCAGACTGATGTCCCGTTCTTTCTACCGCTACCCCTTTCCAAGTGGTATGGCCACATGCATGTTGGATACAGAAGACTGAGGCTGAAAGATAGAATTCAATCTTTTAAGATTTAATAACTACAGGAAACTGCTGGGTATCAGATCCCAAGAAAAGAAAACAAATGAGTTTGTACTTTAACAAGCCAACACTCTGGCTGGCAAAAAAAAAGATTAACTCCTCCATACTGTGAAGAGATGAACCGTAAATTCCAGCGCCCGGGACCTCAACGTGCCTCCTCGTTGGAAACCTTAACGGGTAGCCCGAGTTAAGCAAATGTGTTTCATCTCCTCCTGGAACCGAGACCTGACAACAAGTCCTTCACGCAACCCAACAAAGGAGCCGTCATATCAAAGGAGTGGTGGTCCTTAGTACGGCCTTGTGAAGGTTAGAGAATTGGAATATAAAGGAACTAACCGACACGCGGCATAGCATACGCCGCTATTTAGTGACGGGTGAACACTTCCTGAAAGACACAGTTTTTTTAGGGAGGGCGCGGGTGCGGGCGAGAGGGGGCAAGGTTGCATGGTTGGGTGAGGTAGAGAATTTTTTTTTTTCTGAACCGCGCTGTCACCACGAACGTTACGTGGGATAACTCTAGTCCGACAGAAATAAAAGAGTTATCTTTCCATGACTTTTTCATCGAGGGTTAGAGAGGCGGCGTGCGTGCGTATCTCGCATGGTTTGGCAACGTTGAGAATTATATGTATAGATATAGATTCCCCATTGTTTGCGTGAATTATATGTATAGATATAGAT
>JADKLZ010030628.1:0-18115 GCA_021533235.1 Biomphalaria straminea | reverse complement strand
ACTAAGACTAAGTTTTGTATCCCAGACCTTATGTTTACTAAGACTAAATTTTGTTTTCCAGGCGTTTTGTGAACTAAACTGTTTAGCCACAATCACACAAAAAAAACAGAAACAAAACACAAACTCGGCCACACAAAGCCACATATACGCAAGCACAGGCATAAGTACAAACACAAACACACAATCATGCTTCGACTTTAATTTAATGCCGACTTTCCTTGACATTATAACATTAAAAAAAATTAATTCCGCAATTGAAACCAAAAAACAAATTATCTGTCCTCTCACTTTCAAACACTTGCACAAAATAAGTTTTAGTCAAACACACATAGACCACTTACATCTACACAGATAGTCCCACATCCCAAAACATGTCCATGAACACACAAACAAATGTAGACTCATCTTTTCTTATTACGACAAAGAAGTTATAAATAAAACCAAGTCAGAAAATTTATATTGTTAAATAACAAAATATCCCTTTCAAAATACCCAAAATCTCTGAGACAACGCGCACACTGCTTCACTCTTCTACACTAGTCTGCACAAATCAAAACCATAAGTTCATCAAAAGAACAGCAGTCAAGAATAAAAGAAACATTGTGAAGAGTCTCGTGTAAATCATCATCTCTTCTCTTCAACATATTCTGATAATCAATAGGCTTCCAACTCTTTTTTTTTTTTTTTTGTATTCAAAAGAGGCCGCAACAAAATTGCACTTTAACCCCTAGCGTGGCCCACGTAGACAATAACGCCTTCACATCTACGCCTGAGTGCACATACTCACTGTGCACAGCTCAAGCGCTCACAAGCAGAAGAACAAAAGAGAAGAACTGTTGAATTCAAAAGTAGAAAGCCAGTTCGATAAACCTACGGTCAGAGAATAGAGAGAGAAAGCAAGAGCGGGTAATTATAGTTTAGTGTGTGTGTTATTTTTCTTGCTATTAAATTATCTGCTCTTGACATTTTGCATACTTATTGAATTATCATCTTGTTGAAGTTTTTTTAAATGCCTAAATATACAGAGCCAACCACCATTAAGTCGTAGAACAATGCACATTTGAGTACATGGCTGTGTTACACTTTGTCTGAAGCATTTAAAGTTTTAAATTGGGGAAATTACGTCAGAGATAATGCATGCCGGGATAGATACAGAAAGATAAAGACAGGCTATAAGAACCTAGCTTGTACATTAGTTCTTACAGAAAGCACATTCAGTATTTAAGATGTCAAGTTTGTGACATGTTGTTTTCCATTTTTAAACCTAGCCAAATCTTTTTTCACACACTTACCACCGTGTGGCCGTTTGCTTCTGCCCTTTTTTTTTTACAGCAATTTATATTAATTAATATAGACGAATTGGTGGCTGAGTCGTAAAGAGCTTGAAGGGTCCCTGGTTCGAATCCTGGGGAAGACAAGGATTTTGAATTTCGGGATTTTGTATGGAGTCTCTGTGTCCACCCAACTCTGATGGGTATCTGATATTAGTTGGGAAAAGTAAAGGCGGTTAGTCGTTGTGCTGGCCACATGACACCATTGTTAACAGTGGGCCACGCAAACAGATGACCTTCACATTACTGCCCTATAGACCACAAGGTCTGAAACGGGAACTTTACTTTTATTTTTACTTAAAGACCTCTATAGCGGCTAACATCGATTTTATAAACTTTTTATAATGACCAATACCAAACAATTGTGAACATATTTATTGAAAATTTACTCATTCTTAATTTCTAAATACGCTCCTTGCAGTGTAAGACATCAACAAAGATTATCCACTCTTATCCGATTTTGGTTATTTTTGTTTTAATTCAGTTAGAAGTTTTCTTTCCTTTTCCCACATAGCGTCGACATAGATGTTAACTTATATATTACAGACGTTACTTCAAAACAGAAGATCACATCCTACGCATTCTATGTGTCAATCTACTCGTGCATGTTAATCAATGACGTTGTTAGGGAAACAATCATAGAATGCAGGGGCGGACTGGCTATATGGGCATTCGGGCAAATGCCCGGTGGGCCGGTATCCAAATGGGCCGGCAGGACCACAGCAAGAATCTTCTTTTTTGAAATCACGTCTGCATTTTATAAGATAAGGGCCTCATGGATGCCACTATTAAATTGTTAAATGTTTTAAAGTATTCCTTTTTCAGGGGAAGTGGCCTCTGAGTATGAGCGAAGTAATTTCTTAAAAATCTCCACTAAGGTCTACTAATTTAATACATTTTCCGAAATAATGTAGAATCCTGCATCCGCAAAGCTTCATCCTTTAAGGGCCTGTACACTTTGCGATTAAAAAGCAACAGAAAGCCTTTATTCCTTATAACGACATAGTGTTCACTGTAAGCTTGTGTACAGCTGACGGTCGATACCTTATCATATTTAACTTAAATATTTTGAGGACAGGTACTCTAGCCCTAGAACTGGACATCAATTAATCATATAATGTACAATTTATGGGCCGGATGGTATAGAAATGCCCGGGTCGATTTTGATACCCAGTCCACTCCTGATAGAATGTAAGTTCGGCCTGAGACGCCTGAGACCCACATCTTGTGGGAAGCGTGGTCGAGAGGCTAAGTGCGGCTTGAGCTTGGCTTGCTTGGCTACCTAGAAGGGCAGAGTTGTGTTTACTGAGCGCCCAAAGGCAGCACGGGAAACCAACTCCTAGATACCCCCTCCCCCCCCCCCCACTGGTCCACAAATGAGCATGCTAAAAGCATGAAAGTAGCGCTATATAAAAGCTATAATAATAATCTAAATGTATACTTGGCGTGTCTAGGTAATTCCAAATTCATTGTTTCAGAAGTGTAAAGGTACATCCAGGTCAAATACGATTTCTTATGTTTACAGAAAGAGCTATCATTTCAAATATACTTATGTTCAACGAGAGAAAATGATTTGTTTTCAAACAAATTTAATTTCAATATCTTAAAAAGATTGGATCTTGCTTGGCTACAGTGACTTCTACTTAATTTAAACAGAAATTTTAATCTAATGGCCGAAAACGCGTTACCTGTTTCTTTTGACATCAGGGTAGTTTTATCATAAAAGTGTGATCTAAAGTTTATTAAAAAATATGATCGGATAGTGTTTCAAGCTTTTAAAGAGAAACGAAATAAAAGACTGCCAAGATAAATATTCTAGAATATACGAATTAAGATAGCTGAAAGACTCTTAGTATTCTTCTGTACCATTGTATCTATAAAATTATTCCTTTATCTAAGTACATTGGAATCCATATACATCGAGCTCATGCATATCGAAATATGTTCACTTCTTTGTTATTGCTTTTTCTTCATTGTCTTTATTGAATACAAAATCAAATATTTTCCTGGCGCTGTACGCATTTTCCACACACAAACTCAATACAGTGGATTTGGAACTTCCCTAATCACTTAACAAGCTGCTATGGTTCGATTTCTAGCATCGATTTGTGTGTATATATATCGTTTTACATCATGTACAGGCGCTAGTAAAACAAGGTCAACCTACTCAACAGGGGTGTAGCTAGGAATTTTCCACCGCTTTGGGGGCCCCTGCATTCCGGGCAATATTTAATGTTTAATGTAAAAAAAAAACGTTCACCTGGGGGGCCCCCCTCAAGTCGGAGCCCGGGGTGATTTTCAAAGTCTCCCCCCTCGTCCCCCCCACCCACCTAAGCTACGTCACTGCTACTCGAGACAGGAAATATCTTCCAACTTCAATGCCTAAAGGAAGAGTCACGGTTTGCAAATGTCACCTGTGGCAGCATCTGTGTATCAAGGATTGGGCTCTTTAGTCGCACAAGAAGTTGCAATGGTAAAAGAACACAGATAAGCGCTAATGGCGTATTCTGTATAGTCGTGCTTTGAGAAGTTCAAAGAGAGGCCGAATGACATCCCACACACTCCCCCCACACACACCTTTCCCTCACAGCCTTACACACACACGCGCACACTTTTTCTTTTGTTTTACGTTTCTTATGTATTACATATTAGCCAGATTTTTCCTCGGGATTTGAACCAGTCGCCATCGAGACGACAAACCAGAGCGCATACCACAAGACCAATCAGCCATCTATATATGATATATATTGATATATATACAATATGCACTATGTTGTACAAATAATCATAAGTCTCTGTATCGGTAAGTTCTTAATTATAAACAAAAAAGGTAGAGTTAATTTCTTAAATTCCAAATCATTTCAAGAAAAAATAAAATCTCTTACAATTGAAACAAAAGAATAAAATAAAACTATGTCTACCAATAATGGACAAGTTATTTCCCTTATTCCGATATCAAACAAAATAATTAATGACCAGTAATTAATTGACTAATTGAGTATCTTGTATTGATTCATGTTTTGTGAATTAAAAATTGTTCAAAGTATCACCTTGATCGGAGAATGCATGAAGGAGCCATAGCATTAACAATTATCAAAGGCGACTAAACCCGACAAATTTAGCCATATCTGTGAATACTGAAGCATTAGTTTTTCTCCTTGCTATTAAACAAAATAATTAATAACCAGTAACTAATAGTCTAATTGGTTACTTATTTTTTTTAATTGATTCGTGTATTGTCTCTGACAGTGATAAATTGTGCAAAGTTTTTAACTTGATCAAAGAATGGGTGTGGAAGTAATAATGTGTACACGCTTTTTACCAGACAGACAGACAAACAGAGTGAGTTGATAAAAGCTTTATAAAAACTACCTGTTTCAAGAAAGCTATTTTAGAGAAAGGCCTTATTTCTATGAACATTGTGAGGGGAAGAAAAATGTCACATAAAATACACGATGACATGCTCACGTTTTACGTTTTTAGTAGAAAGAGATGTAAATGTGTAGATAATCGATATTATTTCGTCATGTCTAGTGTTGAAGTGTAAATCGAACTCTGATAAACTCTAAGGGGTTATTTGTTCCCTGCCAGTTCGAATTAAACGGATACTTTTATACACAGATCTGACCTCCCCCTCCCCCACTTTTGTTTTTCCCCACCAACTTTTCCCTGTATGTTTGTGATTTCATTTCCTAAGATTTGTTAAAACCACTGAACAAAACCATTTCGTGTTGCTGTTGCTGGTGTGGTGTCGTGCAACATCTCGCAGAGGAGTCGTTGTGACCGCCAGCGTATGTTTTGACCAATACTTTCGGTGTTATTCAGGAAGATAGTCTGATATCTTGTTCTAAATAGAAACATTTAATATGGCAGATGTTGGTTTCTTTGTCTCAATAATATGTCGGTTCTTATGTCTCAATAAGAAGTCAGTTCTTATGTCTCAAAGAGATGTCAGTTCTTATGTCTCAATAAGATGTCAGTTTGTATGTCTCAATGAGATGTCAGTTCTTATGTCTCAATAAGATGTCAGTTCTTATGTCTCAATAAGATGTCAGTTCTTATGTCTCAATAAGGCAGATGTCAGTTCTTCTGTCTCAATAAGGCAGGTGTCAATTCTTAAGTCTCGATAAGGCAGGTGTCAATTCTTAAGTCTCATATTTCATTGTACTTTGTTCCTGAGTCATAACCAGTAGCTTCATTATTTTTGAACACACCTTTTTGCCTTCTGTAGATTTCCTTATATTCCAGGGAATGGATCAACAAAATGGATCCGATCGTCTATATTTTATACATCCTTGAGATCGATAACACGATGAAGCTGGTGCATTTAAATTTATTGTAGCATCAAAGTGCAAACACACACACACACACTCACACACACACACAGCAAAGTGTGTTTTTTTTCACGCTACGTAAATATTTTTAACACGATTTTAAAAAAAAAGAAAAAGACAATTTCCCAACCCCGTGGATAACCTTCAGCATCGCCTTTCGCCCTCTTCGCAATAGGCGCGCGTTGAGTTCATGTCCTTACAAATACTGCAAAGCAAACACTATCTGGAGAAGCACAGAGGCCAAGATCTCCCCCCCCCCCAGCAAATGATATTCTCTATGTACATGGAAGCAATTATCTTCGGTATCGATGTAAGACATTAAGACACGAGGGGAAAAAAAAAAACTGTCTTGTGTCTTTGTGTCCAAAGAAATGGGGGGCGGGCGGCCTTGTGCAGAGCAAACTTCCATTCGCCCTCAAGTGTTTGTTTAAAAGTAATTATTTTGTGCGTGCATCAATGTGAAATCGCAGCCACTTAGAAGTGTTAATAGGGGAAGGAAAATATAGAGACGTAATATCCAACAACTTGCATATAACCGAATATTTGCTTACAATGCCAAAACTTCAGATAAGGACACTGGCGGTTTGTCAACAAGATTTTTAAAAATCTGTTCAGACTTATGTGACGAAATAAATATAGATTTAAGAGATGCACAGTAGGTTTATATTCTTCCCACTCTTAAGTTTCTTCCGGCCGGAAATCACGTAGCCTACATTGGGGCTTAGCATAGGGTTAGGGTTTTCAACACTGGGTTATAAACTTATTTTAATCATAAATCTTAGTAGCGATCATTCGTAATTATTTTTTTTTCCATTAATACGTCTTTGAAAACAAAGTACTGCTTTAGAAATTGTTAGTCAAATAGAACTTGGCCTGTCTTGTCTTATATCTACGCATTCTTTAGCAATAGTAAGTAATAATGAGATATAATTGTACTCTATACTTAATATAGATTTTTTTAATTTATAAATTTAAATAACTAAATCGTCGATTTTTTTTAGGCTACGAAAAGAGTTAAGACTAGGTTAGAACATTTTACACATATTTATAGCAACAAAAAAAAAAAAGATTAAAGTAACAATAAACATTACCTTAATGTGTTTGTGTGTCATTACAAATCAGGGCTAGGACAGATTAACTTCCGCCCAAGCCATTAACCGAAAAATCAAAAGCCGAGAGTTAACCAGTAAAACGTTGCAACTTTTCAAACTGGTAAAGTCGCAGGTGCAGAATCCACCCACAGACCTGGTGATTATTTCCCAGGTAACAGCATTGTCATTTCGTTCAGAATTGTAGATCGATCTGCATCTGTTCAATCAGTCCCTATTTCCCGTGTGTTGTGTGCTCCACTTTTTCCATTCTAAAATTTTAATGTACAAAGTGCTTCTCGCTGTGTTCATTAAATGAAAGTTTTGTAATCATCCTGTTTGTTATTTTTTTACATTTGCTCACTTTCTAGTTTGTTTTTTTTTTGAGGCGTGTTTGTTTGTCTGTCTGTCACTGGTGAATTAAGATTATTAAAGTCTGGAAGCTAATTAAAATTCATTATTTGGAATGTTTTTATTGAAAAGTGGGTCTATAACACATTTCCTATCAATAAAGCATTCATAGGCTTTGGACCCATGAGCATTACAAAGAATATATTTCCATGTATGTAGCTTTCAGAATAAATGGTATTCTATATCTAAGTATTCCTACATCTCCACCTTTTCCTTTAATCTGCTGGACCGTTGAGACATTCACAAGATCTGTTGACGATGTCTTTCATTCCTCTCAATCTATTGCCTAGAATAGAATCTCTTTCATTGGTAGGCCCGTCTATTCTTTTATTTTGTCTTCCCATCGCTTTCTCTTCTCCTTTTTCCTGGTACTGTTCTCTGAAGGAGGGTTTTAGCGAGTCATGTGGACCCTGTGATAGAGTTTTAGCTTGCGTTTTTTTTACAGTAGTTAACAGTTTATCGTGGGGTCCAATTGCAGTACAAATCCTGTCTCTAATCTCTTCGTTTGAGATGCGATACCTATGATATTTCTATATCCTAATTCCATTGCTAGGATCCTCCTCTCTAGTTCTGCAGTCAGCGGCCAAGATTCGCATGCATATAAGAATGTGGCCATGTATTACACATTTGTATTCATTTTATTCCACATGACTGCTTTGTGATTGGTTCATTTCTTGTGGCCGTACGACAAAAAAAAAAAACTCTATTGTGAAAGCACACATTTAGTCACGTATGCTAATGAACCCAAGGCGCCGTACGGAGACAGTGGAATGTCAGTGGCAAGTATGGCTGTTTCAGAGTACCGTACTGCCATTTCACAGTCTCGGCGTTATATGAAAGGTCTCGTGAACTTCTTCACACAATAAGTCGTTCGACAGAAACCGTGCAATGTGCAAGGACCCTTAGTCTTTAGGCAATATACCAAATGCTACTCAAACACTGTGATTAATGATTCTCTTGTAGTTTAATATCTGTTTTGAAAGTTGATCAGCTATCAAAGTGCGTCCGTTACCTGTTACCTGTTACCTTTCCCTTAGTCTGGTGGACCGTTGAGGCACCAAGCAAGACCTGAAGACCGTCTTTCTTTCTCCATTCCTCTCTATCCTTTGCCCTGTTTAGAACCTCTTTCAATGGTAGGCCCTTCCATTCTTTTATGTTGTCTTTCCACCGCTTTCTCTGTCTGCCTCTTCTTCTTTTACCCAAAATGTCAAGGCTCTTTCTTTCCACTATACTTCAGTGCTGAATAGTCTACTAAATGTACTCAGTGCAATACCATAATGAAACACATATGACGATAAAATAAGGATTCAACGAACAAGTTTATTATATTTACAGTAGGATAAAACAGGCTCAGTCCTGCCAAAATGAAATATGCAACATGCATTACAATATCATAGCTCAGTATCTCATAGACTGAATAAATAACTACACTGAAAAATAACTCCCTCAAATATACAATAACCAAAGTCCAACTGTCCTGGACTAGGAACAAAAACCACTCCGGTCTATTATGTGTTACCTTTCATTCAAAAAAACATCTCACCAAAATAAACTTAAACATAAACAGGGAACACCCTGGAGGAAGATCTTTGCGAGTCCCGAAGATCTTGTTATATGGCCATACATACTTAGAAATATGTTATGTTGGTTTAAAAATAAATTTATTAGAGAAGCTATGGGTGACCCAAACGAATTCATCTCCAAGTCCGAATATATTGTTTGTGAGCAAAAGGAGGGTATGATATTACACGAGGCACGTCTCTCTCAAAGACTAAATGAAAATGAAAGCAGATTTCTTTGTAATAGCCCTAAGAGTTAAGTGTAAGACTCGTGGAACTCTCAGCTTATGTAAGCTTGCCTGCATCTGCATGTCTTAATAAACTTCTGCTGGGCAAGATCCAAGCAGTTGTAAATTATTACATCCTTATTATCGACGGCTAGTATCCCTAGAAGCTCGGATTAAAAGGGAGGTCAAAGGCCGACAGCAACGGGGAAATTCAACTATATGTTAGAAATGCCACATCAGCCGTTTAGGTGTTCGCTACAAAAAAAAAAAGAGCCATTGAGGAACAGTTTGTGAATGTGACATGTTTGTTGTGACTTTCTCCCATCCCCGCCTTAGGCACCCCAATAGGGCTCTTTCTATTCACCTAATTGTCTCCTTCAAAGACCGTTTCTACCCTAGTGCCACCTAGTGGCACGTTGAGACTGAGAATCATGGCCCGGGTCAAGTAGTTTCTGAACGGAATGAAAAACGCTCAGAATCTTAGAAACAAACAAGATCGTGAAATGTTTGTTTTTAGTTTTGTAAAGACTTCAAACTGCCTATCAAAAATTAAAAACAAAGATCTAAAAACCTTGCTGTACACTGGAACAAAAAATCTTGTGTTGAACAAAGAAACAAAAATGCCTAGAGTTACCTGCACTTCTATTGTTGTAGATTTAAAAACCAAAAAAAAACAAGATTTTACGTCTGGAGCGGGTCTATCAATGTCCTTGAATACAATGGCCCAAAGATTTAAGAAGAAAATAAAAACCTGACAGAATGTAACACACAATAAAAACAGGAATGCACTCAGAGAGGGAATAAAAGTAACGAAAAGTTTCCATCGTAAGGGTATCATATATTTTTTTATAAGCCAGTACAATGAAATAACATTACCCCGTTACCGACGATTAAAAAAGGTGTCTTGTCAAATGATTAGCCACTTAAGAGTTTAAGCAAAACTTGGGTCAAGGTCTTCAAAGCTGAGTCATAATGCAAGTGTCCTCTCATTAGAGCCAGAAATGTTAGAACTTACTCCAGCAGGCCATTTAATATAGGACAAAGAAAACTCAAAGTTCAACGATTGAAACATCAGACAAGTTTAAAGAAAATGAGAGACTACATTGGGACTTACGAAAGATAATATACACTTGACACTTAATTTAACGAAAAAAAAAAAAAAACAAGATTATTATAATTATAATATAACTAGTTTTAAAACTCTCAAAGGAGGGTAGATGGGCAAGGAAATCAGGAGACGTTATGACAACAAACAGAACCGATGGTAACAGTTATATACTGAAGATTAATAAGAAAAACAATTTTAAAAATACACTTTCTTTAAAGACAATACCTCCATTATAAAACTCAGCACACAAAGGAAGCGTGGTCGCTTGAACTTGGCTTGGCTACCAGAGGCGTCACTAGGCAGGTGCGGGGGGTGCGGTCCGCACCGGGTGACACCCGATAAGGGGTGACACCCAAGTGTAAAAAGGGACTTAAAAAAATAATTAAAAAATACCAACTTTAAAATGTGACAGAAGCAAAATCATAAAGCTTAGAAATTGTTGAATAAAATTATTCTAAATGGGAAAACATCAATAGCAAGATTTTCTTCACCGATAAATAGTGGACATATCCACAACGAGAAACTCGAGAGAAGACGGAAGAACATTTATCAGGCTTTGAAATTAGGAACATTTTGGGAGCAGGACTTTAGCTTCCGAAAATTGACAAGGACGTCATTGCTATGATTGACGTATAGATGGGAAAACAGAGGAACATCTTGTATTATAGATTGCTTACTATCGCATTGTTTCTAGCAAAGAAAAAGTTGGTATATGGTGATGAATTGAAGAAGACTTTTCATTGAACAATGAATTTTTTTTTCTCGGGATTGTGGAAATGTTATCCAAATATGAGCCAGTGCCGAAATAATAACTTAAACGATCGCAAGTCAGCGATGAAAAAAAAAGTTACTTTCCAAGCTTGTACCAAAAATATATAATAAATGTTTTAGCAAACCACTTAAGGGATATACTTATCAGAGATGAGAGACATAAAAGCTGCAAGGTACTCTGGTATCTTGTATTACAGCACACCTAACATAGATCTCTGAAGTTGTAAGATATATTAACAGTAGCAATGGTAATGTTGAAATGACAGAAATGTAGGATATTCCTCTTAATGTGGACCAAATCTGGTTCTGATAATTTAAAACGACTGAAAAGAGATGGGCTTAACATATCGATATGATGAGCTCAGGGACATGGTAATGCAGCTACAATGTCAAGGATTCATGAAGACGTGCAGGCAGTAATAAATGAAGAACATAAAAGAAACTTGAATGGATGTCTACATCATTTACTTAAGCTATGTGGTCCGAATTCTTAATAGGAAATATTTTCTAATTATACTTTCTTGGTTCTCTAGAAAAAGGGTTTTCTTTCTTTGCCACTAATACTAATAGATAGGATAATATAATTAATGATAGCGTTCCATATGGACAAATCGCTGGTATGCTCATGGTGTTGCTGTTAGACCCATGAATGAACGATTTTATGAAAGTGTGACGCGAAAATCATTGCCGTCTCTCTGAAAAAACAAACACTAGAGGCGCAGCTCAAATATGATTGCCAGCTGTCTGTGAATACACGCATAACCTTTATTGCTTGACTTTCTTATTGGCAGATGTACTCAAAAAAGTAAACTAAACACAAAAGTACCTTCAAATTAAAGTGCTAATTATTTTCAAAGTGGCTCGAGCACTTTAGGAAAGCATGCTCAGTAGGTTTTTAATTTCTTTCTATTTAAAAAATCGTAGATGTTAATGTACGATAATATGTAAGAGAAAAAAAAAACATAATCGATACTCATTTAAACTTTGTGTAGCAGCAATCAACGAACTGTATTATTGCGCAAAAAACAACAACTGAACAACGATAGTTTTTTATTTGAAGAATAATTGAAACGCTGGGGGGGGGGGGTGACACCCTGATTTTACCGCACCGGGTGACACCCACCCTGGTGACGCCTCTGTTGGCTACCTAGAAGGGGGCTCGAGGTTCGACACCCGACTCGGGCAGAGTTGTGTTTACTGAGCGCCTTAAGGCAGCACGGGAAACTAACTCCTAGATACTCCCTCCTCCCCCCTCCCACTGGTCTACAAATGAGATAGGACCAAAGCGCTCTGAGCATGCTATAAGCATGTAAGTAGTACTATTAAAAAAATTTATAAATATTATTATTATGGTTAAATATTTTTAAATAATTAAAAGATGTTTCATTAAACCGGGTATTGCATAATATAGCTACCTACAACGCTGAGTTACGCCATGTTTTTGTTTTATAATTATTGAATAATTCCAATGATAGGCCTTTAAATCTAGACTTATAAAACGATGCGCACAATTTCCCTGAACATTAATTTATAATGTCTTACATTCGCTAATTCTAAAGAGCGATACTCTTGAAGAACGCAATAGTCCTTTCCAAACCGATGTTGGCTCTAGACCTAATTCCAGTTCTCACGCCAAATTTACATTTATGTTTTAGTTTGAAAACTCATAAGTGTCAAACCAGAGTTTTTTTCTCAGCGATATACATCAACTGTTAAATTTCTAGGCAAATCGTTTGAGCCGTTTTTTTGAGATGAGTGTCCGTGTCCAGAAACTATGCAGAGTCCTGAAAGTTTCATGAAGTCCTGACTTATATAAATATATTGTAATAAACAAGAAAAATATTTTAAAATAAATTATATGTGATTATGTAAGGAAAAGAAAGTTTTGTTAGCAATAATGTACAGTTTCGACTTCATCCCTGAATGGGGAGTTGGAGAAATAACTTTTAAAAATGTGTCCCAGACAGACAGACAGAGTGACTTAATATAAGCTTTGTAAACAAGTAAATTAAAAGAAATATTTTTTCTAAACTAAGCTTATAATGAATAAATTGATCTCTCAATATTGCAAGGCTTTCCTTCTCTTTTTCTAATTATAAACTTAATTAATTAATTACCACTAATCGATTAATTAATTGTTTAATCTCATGATTAATTTATCTGTTTTCATCGACACTGAAATAGTTGTGCAAATTTTTTACTCAAGCCGAGGATGGAAAGTGGAAAATGAAAGCGTATAAAAGAATCCACCCAGAAAGACAGACAAACGGACTGAGCTATGTGGGAAGCGTGGTCGAGAGGCTAAGTGCGGCTTGAGCTTGGCTTGGCTTGGCTACCTAGAAGGGGGCTCGAGGTTCGACACACGACTCGGGCAGAGTTGTGTTTACTGAGCGCCCAAAGGCAGCACGGTAAACCAGATCCTAGATACCCCCTCCCCCCCCACTGGTCCACAAATGAGATTGGACCAGAGAGCTCTAAGCATGCTATAAGCATGAAAGTAGCGCTATATAAATGCTATAATAATGTTAAAAAAAAGGTCAATATAGAGAATTAGACAGGAGATAAATTACGAAACAAAAACACGTCATTACAAAAACTTGTTTTGTTTTATAAGTTTCAAATGTTCCTTTAGAACTATAACGTTCTATGCGAAACACCCTATAGCACGCTGGGAAGGCATCTTGACGACAGTCCAAAGCGCAATCCAAACGACCAGACAGATCAATAAGTGATAGCAAAATGTTTGACTATTTTCGATGCACAAATGTATTGATCCTAGAAATATATGATAAGAAGCTGTTGTAAACCTGACAATTCACGTACTTTTATAATAACAAACTTCTTTCAAACTTCAAAGCGAAGATTTCCAACAACAGATAAGTATCACTTTTACAACCATAGCTTTGTATCTCAAGTTGTAAAGAAATCATTATAAAATTATAGTCTTTCATAGTCTCATAATATTTGATTCTAGAACTGTAGTCTTCGGCAGAGACATTGTTGAAATATACAGGTCTGTGAGAGTCTGTGCTACAGCACCAATCTAATAACATTATATCTTCGATTTTAAGTTTTTTATTTTTTTTTAATATGTTTTTGTTTTTAGCGGCCCACGAAAGGGGAAAAGACGCTATTAGTTTTGTGTGGAATGTCTGTCCGTCCGTCCCGTTTAGATCTCGTAAACTACAAAAGATAATGAATATCCGGCATCATAATATTTAGACCATTCAAAGTTCTGACGCAACGGCTACTTTTTTCTTTTTGAAAGCGAAAAATCTATTTTTTAAATTAATAATGCAAGTAGTTTTTTTTTATCAAAATAAAAATTTTTTACAACTATTCACTATTAATAGTAACAAAGATGAGAGGCTATTTATTAAGGGAGATGAATTTGTACCATTTTTAACATAGTTGTGCAAACGGTTTTAGTTGTTTTTGTGAAGAAAAAATTCACTTTTGTATTGTTAAGTTAAATAAGTTCTGTCAAACTAAGTACTATATTTACTAAACAAAATGTTGACGTGAACCGCAGCGCTGCCCCATAGTCATGAAACAAACTAAAGGAATTGTTTTTACGGAAATTAGTTTGAATAAGAGATTGACCCCTTACAAGACAATTAGATCAATTAGATACTCATTTTAAGATATGATTTAGGCCAGATTCACATCTAACTTCACATTCACTTTCACCTATCCCTTGGTCTGCAGGACCATTGGGGCACTACACAAGATCTGTCAACCTTCTTTCTCCATTCTTCTATGTCGTTTGCATTTGACATTATTTCTGAAAATATTGAATCATGCCTTAATACCTGCCTGGGTGGACCACTTCTGATAAAATTTCAATCTGATATTCTTTCTGAAAATATTGAAGCCTGTCTTTTTGCCTACCTAGGTGGATCACTTCGGGGGCCGATTTTAAGTTTGTATTTTCACACAAACTGTCTTTGTAACCTAGGTTATTTTTTTTTATCAACTCTGTGTGTCTGTCTACGTGTTGCTTTCTACCTGGTACATTTTTTTTTTTGCAAGAGTATGAAGGGGGACAAATTCAACTTATAGTACCACATCAGTCAAGAACAATTTCTTTCCCTTGTTTGCGATACCATATAAAATTATCAATCACTAATAGTTGATTAACTAATTTACTCTAATTTAATTTTTTAAATGCATTTTTGTTTTGGTGTGGTTAAAGAAATAGTTCTGCAAAATTTTAGCTTAATCCTAGATTATGTATGGGAGAGATAACCTGTACAAGCTTATTACCAGACGGACTGAATGATTTGATATAAGCTTTGTAAAACGTAGTAGCGTTCCCTTTCAGATCTTGCTATCTATGGAACAGATGATCTAAAGGTTATCTCTTTCTGTGGCCCTTGGTTAACAAGAGTGTTATGTGGCCAGCACAAAGACCAACTTTAACTCAACTTTTCCTTCACATGTCAGATACCCATTGGAGCTGGGTGAATCCTGAAATTAAAAATCCCAGTCTACACCAGGATTAAGTCTCGGTATATGCATGAAAGGGGAGGCGCGGTGGCTGAGCGGTAAAGCTCATGACTTCTGAACCGGAGGTCCCGGGTTTGAATCCTGGAGAAGACTGGGATTTTTAATTTCGGGATCTTTGGGCGCTTCTGGGTACACCCAGCTGTAATGGGTGCCTGACATTAGTTGGGGAAAAGTAAAGGCGGTTGGTCGTTGTGCTGGCCACATGACACCCTCGTTAACCGTGAGACACTGAAACAGATGAACTTTACATCATCTGCCCTATAGACCACAAGGTCTGAAAGGAGAATTTCGTTTGTGCAGAGCATATATGCTACTTGGAAACTGCGCCTCTTTTTAAAGGAAACACTTTGGTATATTTATTGGTCGACGATGAAACGCATTTCTATCAACAGGATATTATCCAATGCTACCACACTGCGACCACACATATAAATGAAGGTAAGTTTGGTAAAGGTAAATAAGACGAGGATAAATTAGAAAGGTAAATAAATTGAGATAGTGTAAATAAGATGAAGGCTTATAGGATAATGATTAATAAAATAAGATCAAAAATGAAACGTGAATAAGATTTTATATATATGAAATATATAACATGAAATCGAATAAAATGAAGGTAATGAGATGAATGCAAATAAGACTAATGTTGGTGTTTGATCTGACTTTGGATTTGACTTCAATGAATGTCTTTCTGAGCTAAAGGAGTTAAAGTTACTTTTACTTACTCTCCGATCCCAAATCAGTATGCAATATTAAAAACTGAGGATTCACAGTTGACAGCGATATAGCACTGCAATTAAGTAAGTTGTCTGAAATAAAACAAAGCCTTCTGGAAGAGCTAGATTAAGAACTAGTATATTACTATGAACTTAGGAGCAGCAATGTTTTAAACAAGTGGCGAACAAAAAGAAAACTAATACTTATATTAGATCTATTCTGCATAAACATTAAAACAATTTTTTTTCAATGCCTATACAAAAAAATGACCAAAGAGTTTCAATATAAACTACAAGAAATCTTTTCTTACATTGATAAAGACAAAATCATTTAACTTCAGCGGTCTATGCAGTGTGGCTGGGAGGAGGAGGGGGGTGCGCATTATGCCTTCCCTGAGAACGACCTGGCTGCGTTCTCATAAAATAAAAAAACTGTTATATTTGGGTCAAAGCCAAATGCATGTTAAGTGCAGATCGCCATTCTTTTCGTTCATTGCAAGAGGTGATCACATTGTCTGGGAGTCTATGCCCAAGTAATGATTAAGTGGCGTTCAATGTCTGGGGGGGGGGGGGGAGAGGGGAGATTAGATTATAAGGAGTATAAACACATATTCAACTTAATCCAGTGTGTGTGCAGCCATTAATCTGACATTGCAAACCAATGAATTTGTTAATACTTTTCAGACATTGTTTTGTTTCGTCTAATCGTTTTTTTTAATTTTCTTTTGTATTGGAGAGTTTCAGGGTTCAAGTAAAAATATCAAAGACGCTTAATTGATCCTGTTGCCAACTAAATTAAAAAAAAAAAGAAAACTGTTAAAATTCATAGTGTTTTTTACAAAGCTTATATCAACTCGTTCTGTCTGTCTGTTTGTCTGTCTGTGTATCTGTCTGGCGACACCTAATCTCGGATCACGCTGAAATTTCGCACAATTTTTTTTACCTCACAACGCAAGAATCAATTTTAAAAAAAAAATTTGTTAGTTAACTATTGGTAATAAATTACTTTATTTGGTATCTGAAACAAGGGAAAAAATAGTAATTGAAGTGGTGGTATAAACTGAATTAGTCCCCTTTATATTAGGCTGCCGGCTCAGGTTTAGTGAACACAAACATAAAATAGAAACAATAGATGACTGTACAATCTTCCATATTCATAGACTCTTTAGATCTACTAGGAAAGTGGTTACCGCGTTAGCTTGAGAAGCCTCAGAAGGCTTTAACCCACAAGTTCGAAATCAAGTCGTTCCCTTTTTTTTTAAAGCGATCAGACTGATGTCCCGTTCTTTCTACCGCTACCCCTTTCCAAGTGGTATGGCCACATGCATGTTGGATACAGAAGACTGAGGCTGAAAGATAGAATTCAATCTTTTAAGATTTAATAACTACAGGAAACTGCTGGGTATCAGATCCCAAGAAAAGAAAACAAATGAGTTTGTACTTTAACAAGCCAACACTCTGGCTGGCAAAAAAAAAGATTAACTCCTCCATACTGTGAAGAGATGAACCGTAAATTCCAGCGCCCGGGACCTCAACGTGCCTCCTCGTTGGAAACCTTAACGGGTAGCCCGAGTTAAGCAAATGTGTTTCATCTCCTCCTGGAACCGAGACCTGACAACAAGTCCTTCACGCAACCCAACAAAGGAGCCGTCATATCAAAGGAGTGGTGGTCCTTAGTACGGCCTTGTGAAGGTTAGAGAATTGGAATATAAAGGAACTAACCGACACGCGGCATAGCATACGCCGCTATTTAGTGACGGGTGAACACTTCCTGAAAGACACAGTTTTTTTAGGGAGGGCGCGGGTGCGGGCGAGAGGGGGCAAGGTTGCATGGTTGGGTGAGGTAGAGAATTTTTTTTTTTCTGAACCGCGCTGTCACCACGAACGTTACGTGGGATAACTCTAGTCCGACAGAAATAAAAGAGTTATCTTTCCATGACTTTTTCATCGAGGGTTAGAGAGGCGGCGTGCGTGCGTATCTCGCATGGTTTGGCAACGTTGAGAATTATATGTATAGATATAGATTCCCCATTGTTTGCGTGAATTATATGTATAGATATAGAT